>JASAND010031276.1:0-37445 GCA_030248195.1 Trissonchulus latispiculum
GTTTTGTTCCACCAAACATTGGATCTTGTTCAAATTTCTGATGTTACTCTTTCTACTCTTCTGGAAAATTGGGACTCAGACCTGCTTTTGGATTTGGTGTGTTGTGTGGAAAGAGGAAATAAGTTGTTTCCTCAATTTTTTCTCTATGGATTGTATTAATATTGGTCAAAGACTCCAATGCAGATTACAGGTGTTTTTTTTCTGAATGCTGGCATGGGGTTGGTAATCCAGTTGAATGTGTTTTGGAGTACGTTCTCTAATCACTGTAATCATTCTTTAATTGAAGTTTACCTTAGTACCTATTGTGAAAGTGGTAATAGAATATGCTGCCATAGCCAAACTCTCTGAAAAAAAGTTGTGCAGAAACACGATTGTGCTTTTTAAACTTTGCGAATCGTTCGATGGATTCTCGCATCTAAGCAACAATATGAGCTTCAAATTGATTATTCGTTTCTGGAAACAGTTAAACAAATATGAATATGAAAAAGAGTCTTGCAACTAATCCGAATTAAAGGAAGTTTTTCAAGTATGCTTTACATTTTCTAAACGAAAAAATAAACTCTCGTGTTCCTGTATTAGATAGATATGACATTTCGGATTCAAGCAGACTTGAACTGATCATGACAAATGTAATGTGCCCAACGAAAGTTTTTTCTCTTCTGCATACATTTTAGATAATGGGATAGACCCAACTCGAATTCATGAATCTCAGGTTATTTACAATACTTTCAGTTTTGGTGTTGTGACAGTTTTTAAAGCCTTGTCTAAGGGCCTTTTCGCAAATGGGTAGAGTAGAGCAGAGTAGAGTAGAGTTGAAATTAACTCTTTTAACCCCTTTTCATGAATGCACAGAGTTCAATTTAACTCCGCCTGCTTTTTAACTCATTTAACTCTGCAGGGTTAAAAATCAAAGAGTTAGAAGAGTTAAAACTGGCTGAGTTAAAATTAACTCTCTGCATTCGTGAAGAAGAGTTAAAAATTAACTCTGCATACATGAGAGTTAAATTAAGTTAATTTTAAAATTTTAAGTTAATTTTACCTTACGTGATGCCCAACTTTTCTTTTGAGGAATTTTAGAAAAACTTCCCAACGTTTGGAAAATTTAGATAAAATAAGACAGCAAAAAGAAGATATTTGCTCATATTAATATGTAGACATTTATTACATCTTCAATTTAGAGTCATCCGGTGTTAGAGCGATCCGGGCGAATCCCTCTGTCTAACTTGCAGTTTTTAATAGATTTTGCTGAAACTTAGTAAGGATGCATTTCAACAAATTATTGACAAATCTGCAGCAAAATTTTAAAGTTTAAGCTTTCAAGAGGTTAACAACATGGGTAAAACTACAATTCAAGAGGACCCAGCTAAAGATTTTTTACGATTTTCATTAAAAATTGTATATACAGGAATTTTCAGAGTTCGTTGAAAAGACTCTGAAGACAGTATTTTGGTCCAGGTTGTCGTTGTTTCTATTGCCAGCTTAACAACAACGTGCTAATCAATAGTTGAGCCAAAAAACAAGTACCATGTTCCTTTGCTGAGACCACGACAGAGCTAAAAACATTCTGTAAATATTTTCAGCGAAATCGGTTTCTCTTGATCCTCTTAAAAACATGGACGATTTTGGTCAATTTCAACTAAACTTTAATACTAAACAGACGGGTGCAGCAAAATTAAATTGAAAAATGTTTCCTTATTAAAATTCAATAGAGATTCCAAATTAAAATTGAAATGGTTGCCCTTAAAATCACAGTTGGAATAACAACAATTGATCCTGTAATTCAGTGGAGCATCACCAGTTGCAGCTAAGTTCGCGTAACATTTCAATGGATGTCCTTTCAAAAGGTCCTAAAGGTTCAAATTTTTAAAGTTCGGTTTAAAGTTTAAAGTTTAGATTCGGCTTTTCATGTGGTCAGCAGCTCTCATACATATATACTTTAAATTAGCATTCATGAAGTGCTGTCAAATACCTGTGAAAAAATAATTTCGAGTTTATTACTTATTTATAATTATAATAATTTAAATTTAATTAACTTAATTTAATTGTTATTTCTAATAATGCAGCATGTTTAAAACATTAGTTGTCTGTCCCCTATATTTTTATTTTAACCCTCTTCTGCCCAAGACTTCTCGGGGAAATCGGCTCAAAATGACCAATTTTACATTTTTGGCTGCCGTTTTTTACTGAGACCACCTAGAGAGATTGGACTGCCACCAATCGATAGAGAATTAATTGCTCTACATTTCATGATTTAGCATTGAAGGGTCTCCGATGCACCCAGAAAAAGTTACAAAGTACGAAATTTTGCTAAATTTTCATTGCAAAAATCCAATAAATTTATTTCTAGCTGCAAGACTTGATTCAGAGACGGGATCAACTATACGTTATTTTAATGCGCATAACCTCCCGCATCATCTGGTGGGAAGACCTTTCTGCCAACAAACTACAGCCAGCTCTGGATTTGCTTGAATGCAGCGCTCGAACAGGGCTTGAAATCATCAAAATTTCCATAGCCGACGGAATGCCATAGAAACTAACGTTTTCAAGCAGGTGTCGAAATATTCTCCCAAGATAGGGTGGACGTGTTAAAGATAAAAGGAGCAAATGCCCAGATTGCCAACCGGCAACTGCACCCTATCCCAAAATATAAGATGCCAAAAATCAGCACTTGTGCCAATTGGCAGCCGCGGCAATAAAAGGGTAAAGTAGCCCATTTCGTTAAATAATTCGGCATAATATTGGCAAATGCTTAAGTAATTTTGAAGCATTATGAACCATCCAATGAAATCATGTGTTGCGCTTTCATTGGTTGGATTATCTTCTCTTATTTAAAATAAATATGGCAATAACAATAAAAAGCATAGAAGGCTTTTAACTCGTTTAACCTGCGTGCTGAGACGCGGGTTAAAATTCAATGTAAAATATCGTGAGCGAGTTAAAAGAGTTAAATTTAACCCATTCATGATAAGGGTAATGTTAAATTTAACTCTGCAGTTTTTTTAGCTCTACATGCCATTCACGAAAAGAGTAGAGTTAAAAGAGTTAATTTTTAACTCTTTTCGCGAATGACCCAAGGGTTAAAAATTTTAACTGCTTAACTCGGCGAGTTAAATTTAACTCCTTTAACCCATTCGCGAAAAGGATCGAGTTAATTTTAACTCGTTTAACCCATTCGCGAAAAGGCCCTAAGATTAAGCCTACTCTGGCTAGAGGTCCTGATGAAATTCCTTATATTTTTAAAAAAAATTTGCCGCTGAACTTGCTTTTCCGATATGGTTTATTACCGATTTTGCTTGTAACAGTGGATATATATCACAAGATTGGAAAGATTCAAATGTCATTCCAATTTTTAAAAATAAAGGGCCTAAGAGCCAACGGGACAACTGTAGGGATGTATCGTTGACATGTGAGGTAGCTAGACCTTTGGACTGGATCTCAAATGATACTTTACGATCACACTGTTTTGATAATAATATAGTTGCTCCTGCTCAGCATGGTTTCTGCAAGAATAAATCGACTGTTACGAATCTGTTATTTTGTATAGATAAATGGACTATTGCTTATGGATAGTCGTTTATGTACTGATGTGGCGTATATTGATTTTAAAAAGCTTTCAATTCAGTTTAATTACCTGAACCTAGAGTGGGATTGCAAGCATGGATTTCAAGGGGTTGTCTTAAATGTGGTATCTTTTGTAAATAGTAGACGCCAGGGAGTTAAGCTGCACGATGCCCATTCAACTTTTGTTGATGTAACTATCGGGGTTCCTCAATGATCAGTTGTTGGCCCGACTTTGTTTTTAATATGCATTAATGAAATTTTAAACCTATTAGGTTCTGTTAATTGTGTTGCCTATGCCGGTGATATGAAATTGTTTGCAGTTGGTGACAGAGATTTAATATTAAGCTCTTTAGTACAAGGGTTCTTTTAATGGGTTGAAAATTGGCAGCTATCGGTCTCATGGACTAAGTCCTTCGTTTTGTATATTGGAAGACAAAGCGAAAAAACCCCTGACACTTTTAATGAATACTTTAATAAATTCTAATGGATGCTCAGATTTAGGTGTGTGGGTTAGACAAAATCTAAAGTTTGGAGTTCACATAAACGGTATTGCGAACAAGGCTTTATCAGTTTTGTCTATTATGTTACGAAGTTTTACTTCGGATGACTTATCTGTGAGGATAAGACCATACCTGAACGGGAGATCAAATTTCACTGACCCTTGTGGAAGCAAACTTGGGTACCCCTTGTGAGAGCGATTTTTCTTAGGGGTACTTTTAAAAGCGGGGTTTAAGCTATTTTAGCCTATTTTTAGCAAAAAACAGCAATTTTTAAGCTAAAACACATTTTTGGACGTTTTTTAGCTGAAAATAGTAATTTTAAGTGAAAAATTCCGGCGAAGCCGGAAAATTTTTGGAAATTTTAGTCGCAAAACCTATTTTTTGGGCAATTTTCTTACCCCTTGTGGCCAATTTTCTTACCCCTTGTGGCCAATTTTCTTACCCTTGTGGCCAATTTTCTTATCCCTTGTGGGAGCAATTTCGCGACCTCTTGTGGGCGACTTCGCCGAGGGGGGGGGAAATCCCCCCTTTCCCCCCCTTGTCCACCTGTGGATAAGACTATAAAGTTTATGTTGTACCAATATTATCGTAGGCATCTGAGATTTGGAATTCTTGGCTAAAACAAGATATTGAAACAATTGAAAAGGTTCAAAGGAAGTTTTGTAACTCTTTCTATGCATTTAGACATTTATCATAAAGGATCAGTGCGTAACCTTGGGTTTGGTATCCTTAGAACTAAATAGACTGATGACTGATTTGATTTTGGTGTATAAGATTGTTTATGGACATGTTGGAATATCTTCTCAGTTCCTGTTTTCGTATCAGCTAGTGTACGTCATACACGGGGTCACCTATTTAGATTGGAGAAACCAAAGTTTTCTTTAGGTATTTGAAAACATTTTTTCACTAATAGAGTAGTAAACTCATGGAATTCTCTGCCCGAAAATATTGTCTTAGCTAAAGAGATAAAAACTTTTACAGAGCTTTTATTTAAAAGCAGGCACTTACTTTTGAGACATCTTACTGTATATGTTACGTGCAAATTGTGTTCCCGTGGAAATTGTAATTTGCATGATGAAATCGTGCAAATTACAATTTGCACGGTTGTTTTCCGTGCAAATTGCAGTTTGCATGGAAAGTGCTGTGCAATTTGCAGTTTGCATGGAAAGTGCCGTGCAAATTGTAAAATGACATCTAGGTTAGACCATAAATTTTAAAAACTTTGTAAACTTTTTTGTAATTTCAAAAAATGCATCAGCTACAGCACAGCTTAAAACTATATTTTTGAGAGGTTCTCATTTTTGGAGTAAAGCCTAGCTAACCAACAACACTTTCACGAAATTTGCGAAGTTCGCCAATAATACGAAATTCGAAAAAAGTTTTTAGCTGTACTAATGTTGTCAATGTTACTGCCTTAAATGATCTACATGTCATTTATCGTAATCTCTAACTTATAAGATACCATTTTTTGAAATTACAAAAAAGTTTACAAAGTTTTTAAAATTATAAGGTCTAACCTAAGATGTCATTTTACAATGTGCACGGCACTTTCCATGCAAACTGCAATTTGCACGGAAAACAACCGTGCAGATTGTAATTTGCACGATTTCATCATGCAAATTACAATTTGCAGGAAACACACTTTGAACGGAACATATATAAATGCTAGATTGAGGAAGACAAAGTATGATTGCATGTGATGTCTAAGTTTGTAACTGTCCTCAGTGTGCTGTGCGACTTATATGGATGATTAATTTATAATTGAGTAAATCGATGTATCGTCCTCGTTGAAATTCTTCGGAGTAAAATCTTTCTTTCTTTCTTTCGTTCTTTCTTTCCCCCCTAATGCCATGCCCCGACCCGACCCCCCAAAAATTCAGACCCAAAAATGGTCTAAAGGCCAAATTTTATGTATATATTATCTTTCTTATTTTCTTTTTAGCGTTGAAGTGAAGTGAGGTAACATATTTAGTGAGCCAATAGCTAAACAAATAGGCCACCTATTATCATTATGATGTTTTCGTGGCGAAGATGACGTGACAGTGATCAAGTACAAATATATAAGTAGGCTTCAAAAAGAGCTGGGACGGTGTCGGTGCCCAAAGGGTGAAGTTCTGTGGGAAACGGGACCATACTTGTGCATGTGCTTGGGGAGACCTGGACCTCACCCCCGCCCGAGGGGTCCCTCACCCAACCCAGAATCTGGATTTTTCCGGTTTTTTTGGCATATTAGGCCTATTATTTTTTGGGCCTTCGGCCGCCGGTTCACCCTTCCCCCCCCAGAACTTCCCCTCCTGCACAAATCTATGTCTGAACGGGACTTGAAGACGGAGAAGTGGTCATTCTCCCTCTCCGTCCCCATATGTATGCGCGTGTTTGCAAGAGGAGGGATAGCATTATAGGTGTCTGTGGCTAGGCAAACAATGAGCGGATTCGGGTGGAATATCGGTCTTTGGAAAATGAAGGTAAAATTTGCTAAAATGTGCCAAAAGTTTTGACTTACCAAAAAAGGTCGCCGGATTTTTGGGTCGGGCCGGCCCCGCCTTCAGAAACTCCTGGCGCCGCTACTGTATCCACCCACCCTCAGTTTCGGCCAAGTGCGGAAAATCTAAAATTTTTGGGGGGTTTTAGAAATTTTAGGTCACCTACCCCCCTTAGATATATATGGGCAAAAATCAAACATTGCCAATCACAATCACCTATGTACGTCGGAGGGATGGGGGGGTAGGGGTAGCGAAATCAGAAAATTTGGGAGAAAGTCCCAAAATTTGTCGTTTTGTGTGGTGATCTGGAAAAATCAAATTTGGGAAGGGGGTAAAAATGTTTGTCAAAAAGAAAATACAGCAGTTTTGCGAAACACGAGATTCATACACCCTTTAAAAATAGTACAATTTCGCGATATGTCGCCAACTATTCGTCTGGCGACAACCCCGAAAAATTCAAGGATTATCGCAGAATTTAGGCGAAGTGTCGCCAAGACCCGACGCCTGCGTGCGACGGACCATCGCGGAGTTGTCGCGATTATCGTAGAATATTGGCGTTAAATTAAACAGACTATTCGCGACAATCGTGGACGGGCGACTGTCAATAACTACCAACAATGTTCAGTGGAAATTTCAAGTCATAGTCTGTATTTACTACAAAAACAATACCTTTTGCATTTATCATCTACAAAAGTGATTTCTTTAGCTTTTACTGGAACTTTTCTCAGAGTGAGTTGTCGACTCTTATACTTACGTAAACTTTTATGGAATAGGGCCAAGGAAGCTGAAATTGAATTCTGTTGAGAATTGGAATTTTGGCAAATAGCCAAACTCGGAATTTTCACAAATTCTGACTTTAAAACTTTGCCAAAATTTTAATTCTCAGCAGAATTGCACCAAAGTCACTCGCTGCACTCTACATTATGTCCTTAACAAGTGTGAAAAAATTTCAGAGCTGAGTCTCTCACACAGCGAAAAATTTTTTGGACACAAACTTTTTTAGCGTAACTTTTTAATTTGCCTATGTTTAGCACATGTCGGATTCACCTTTGAAGGACTCTACAGAACGATAGAAGCAATATTGCGCAAAACGCACTTGTCTTGTTTCGCGAACCCATTTGGAGTACAAAATATGTAAAAATGAGCAAAATCGTTTAAGGTGTAAAAATGGCCCAAAAAAGCGACCCCCCCCCCCCTGAAAAGCCAATAAAAGCTCATATATGTAATCATTTTTTGTTCTGCCTGGAGGCAGAACTACTTACACGGAATATAGGTATGAATTACACTACAAAAGACATCTCAATTCAAGGTTTGGCTATCTTTAGCATAGGGCTAGTATATGGTTTCGCTCATTTTTTAACCGAAGGGGGCATACTAGTGCATTGAATTTTGACAAGTACGACCAAAAAATGTGTGTACAAACTTCGACCGTTTATAGCAGATTAACCTTTGGAGTAAACCCCAACAATGTATATATTTTTAGAATCCTCAGGAACTCGAGATTTCGAAAATCCGGAAAATTCCGGAATTCCGGGTTTCATTCACGGAAAATCTAAAATTTTTAGTTTTTTGCCAAATGTTTATCGCAATCAAAACTTTGTTTTCACGATCGAATAGAACTGGTCCCGCTGCGTATTTTTGCTCCTACAAGTTTTTCACGAAAATGCACCCAGTTTCCGGAATTCCGGGATTTCAAAATTTCCGGATTTTAAAAATTTTCTCCAATACCCACACGATGGGTATCATTCGAAAGCTCTTATCGAGGTGAACAACGTTTGTAATAGAATGAACTCTTGAAAATGCACACATTTCACCGAATTCGAGAAAACCGGATTTTCCGGATTTTAAAGATTTTCTCCAATACCCCACAATATGGGTATCATTCGAAAGCTCTTGATGAGCTGAACAAATCTTGTAATAGAATCAACTCGCAGAAATGAGCCCAGTTCTCGGAATTCGCTAAAACCTTCCAAGCTAGAGTGAAATCCGGAATTCGTGAATTTCGGGAATTTGGTGCATTTTCAGACATTGGTTCTATTACAAGATTTGTTCAGCTCATCATCAAGAGCTTTCGAATGATACCCATATTGTGGGGTATTGGAGAAAATTTTTAAAATCCGGAAAATCCGGTTTTCTCGAATTCCGGGAAATGTGTGCATTTTCAAGAGTTCATTCTATTACAAAAGTTGTTCAGCTCGATAAGAGCTTTCGAATGATACCCATCTTGTGGGTATTGGAGAAAATTTTTAAAATCCGGAAATTTTGAAAACCCAGAATTCCGGAAACTGGGTGCATTTTTGTGAAAAACTTGGAAGAGCAAAAATATGCAGCGGGACCAGCTTTATTCGGTCGTGAAAACAAAATTTTGATTGCGATAGAAATTTGGCGACAAACTAAAAATTTTAGATTTTTCGTGAATGAAACCCGGAATTCCGGAATTTTCTGGATTTTCGAAATTTCGAGTTCTTGAGGATTCTAAAAATATATACATTGTTGGGGTTTACTCCAAAGGTTAATCTGCTATAAACGGTCGAAGTTTGTACACACAATTTTTGGTCGTACTATAGTTTCTTTAATTTTGATTAATTTTTTTTAGTTGATGAAGTGTGTGTTGAGCAAAGTTGTTGGTGGGCGTAGGCCAGTCTTAATTTATGTGCCCCTCTACATTGTTCTCTTCATAAACCAGAATTTTTCCTGCGCGATTGCCTTCATTGCCCCCCCCCTTAAAACTTTTTATATTAGAACAGGTTTCAGAGAAGCCAGTATTTATGCAAATTAGACTTGTTGATTTGGAAGTAGTTCACTGACAGCTTGAAAACCGGTTGGTTGCATTAATACAATACTTGCTGATGAATGTGAATGTGAAACTAGGAATCTTGCTAAAACGTAATTTTTATACCGCCGGAGGCGGTATACTTGTAATGGGTTGACCCATCTGAATTCATATGTTTTGCATGTAAATTGCTTGGCGCGGAGGATTTCCGTCCTATCTTCAACACATGTCCCTGTTACGCAGGTTTTTTTGCCCAACAATTTTTCTACGAATTTGCAATTTTTAGAGCATCATTACATTCAATTTAGTTAATTTTCAATGCCCTGTAAATTGTTTTGCACACGACCACTCCCTGCCTTTTCTCATATTACCGAAGATCGGGCTTTATTTGCCTGTCACTTGATTGGCAGAGGTTTAACAGATCAATAAATAGATAAAACTGGTGTTACAATTTTCGTGTGCAAAGACTGATTTTGCGCTTGCACTGTATTTATTTCATTAGTGTTTGCTTTGCTTCAGAATTTAGATAAAATAAATTGCTTAAAATAAACATATAGATAAATGATAACTTTCTCTCTCGCGGGTTACTCGATAAAATCGCTATAGTCAGAGTAGTGTAGTGGATAGGGTGTCCGCTTTGCACTGTTCCGGACACAGATCGAATCCTTCTTCCGGTATAATTTTAGTTTCACAATTGGCAGTGGCAAATGGCAATAAAATACTCCCATTCTTTTGTCTCAGAAACGGTAAATGTCGGGGAGTTGAAACTAGTCAAAAGCTAACGTCACCGTACACTAGAACAGTATGATGAAAACAAACAAAACGTTGAACACATAAATCCCAAACTCTACGGCGGTATTATTCCCCTTTTAAGGGGTAACTTGTTCCACTTTGTAGATTATGCGAAGTAACTTTTCGGATTCCATTATACATGCGTGGGAAATTTATAACCTAAAAATTAACATTTTAATAAAGGAATCCAGCCAAAGTTTCTAAGCTATTTATGCGCTGCTTAAGCTGTCTCTATAAAGATCAAGTGGACGAAGTTTAACTTTTGATTGGATGTAATTAGTCATATAGGAAATGCACATAGAGTCGTAAGGCCGAGCAACAAACACTACCCATCCACTATTAAAATGTCTGCGATGGTATAGTGACAAAAACCATTGCTTAACCTGAAAACTGGTAACTGGTCTGGCAAAGTTAAACAAGAAAGAAAGCTTAGTTCGCAAAAGGTCGGAATCTGCGAGAACGAATTTATACAAAAGCAGGCGGAACGAACAACTAGAGTCTACGTTACAGAGTTATGAATCAAATATAAATTGCCAGTTGTAGTCCCAATGTCTTCCGTTTACGTTTATATGTTTGTATTGGTGTTAATTTGGGATACACTCTAACTCGAGGGTTATTGATTTATTTTATTTGTTGTTTAAAGTCCATGTAAGTTCTTGTATTTCGTTGTTGTGAAAAATTGTGGTGGTTTTGTGGCTAAAAATTTTGTATTATGTAAATGTTCTCCCCTTTCTCCCCTTTCGTATTTCATCCGTAAACGCGGTCTCTTATTCTAAGACCTTGTCTTTTTATTAGCTTAAGCTTTAGTTTAGTAGAGTTGTTTCTCTTTAGCAGGTTTTTCTTTACTGGCTTAGGTAGTTTGGTCTATTTAAGCATGTACTTTTCAGCAAAATTCGTGCATTTATCTATGTAACTGAAATATGTATCTGTATCAAAGGCGGTTAAACTCCATTCGGTAGGTTTCACCAAGAGTACATAATGATAAGAGTATGCCACTAGACAAGCTCTCTCGTATCAGAGTAAAAACTATACTTTACTCGCTAACGGCCCACCCTCCCCCCGCAAATCAGACCCTAGTGACACCCCCCCCCCCGTAAATCAGTACCTAGTCGAAACGGGGGTACTCTCACTCGCTCTGTGTTTATGTGCTCAAGGGGGTGGGGGTCCAGTTTTGGCCGTTTTTCCAACCATCTCCGATTTCTCTCATTTTTACATATTTTGTTGTTTGAGCGGGATATTTTAACGAGTTTTTGAAATTAAAGTCGGATCACTTATGGTTATTGCGTAATTTGACCTCAAAGCTGGGGTGTGCATGTGCTAAACATAGGAAATGTAATAGGTGATTTTATTCTTGCGCCAAAAAATCTCTCGATGAACAGTCATGTACCTGTATAATTTTGGATTTAAATTGCAGCTATGATCATGAACTGCGGTATTTTGGAAGTGGAATTTTAATTTAGGCCTCAAAAATTTTTCAAAAAATTTTTATTTGAAGTAAACAGCGGAAAATCGTCAAAATCCAACATTTCCTGTGGATGAAAAGTAGGGTCGTCGTCAAGAATTGTATAATGCCCTGATTCTAAGACCTAAATTAAAATTCTAATTCCAAGGTTCCGTAGTATTCAAATAGGCGGTTCCAATGGTACCAATTGTTTCTTCATTATTCACACCAGTTTTGAGATTTTTTGGCGCAACAATATGAATTTTTAGCAAAATTTTAAAAAGTGTGGTTGTTTTCGAAAATTTGACTAAATTACGACACCAGGATGGCCTAAAACAGCATCTTTTGCATTCCAACTTGTGTATTCATGCCTTTAGATCTATTTGTAGCATAAGTTATTCAGTATTGCTCAGCGCGCGAATCGGTACCCTCAGACTCCGAATTTCGCAAAACAGAGATTTTTCAAATTTTTCAAAATATGGTATGTTATCAAGAGTACATAATACATAAGAGTGTGACAAGCGTCACACTCTATGTAATCAGCTCTAGAGCCATGCTCTGCGCGCTAACGGCCCCCCCCCGCAATTGCGTACCTAGTGGACCCCCCCCGCAAATCAGTACCTAGTACGCAATTGCGTATGTTCACTCGCTGCTGCAATATTCCATTTGTCGGGACCCCCCCCCCCCGCAAATCTGACCTATCACTTTTCAATGTTGAATGATAGGTCACATTTGCGGGGGGGGGGGTCCCGATAAATGGAATATTGCAGCAGCGAGTGAACATACGCAATTGCGTACTAGGTACTGATTTGCGGGGGCGGTCCACTAGGTACGCAATTGCGGGGGGGGGGGGTGGGCCGTTAGCGCGCAGAGCATGGCTCTAGAGCTGATTACAGAGTGTGACGCTTGTCACACTCTTATGTATTATGTACTCTTGATATTATACATCAATCGAAAGCTCTCAGTGCAGGGATGAATTCTTCTCATAGAACTTGAAAATGGCTTGGAAATGCTTCTATTTCAAGTTAACGGCTGTTAAATGTTTCAAGGCATCAGTGGTGCAAGTGGCCCTGTTCCCCAAAAAACCCGTTCAAAAAGCTTCTGAGTAAGCTCAAGCGGTTTGAAACGGTTTGAAATTGCTTTTATTAATAGTATTTAGCCAAAAGTGACTAAATCAGGTGAAACAGCTGTCGATAATATGCGAAAACGTGCCTAAGTTTGCTGTGGCACCCTGGTCTTTGCTGATATTCAAATTGTACTGAATGAATGGCTCGTAACATACGGAGAAATGAACGAAACAACTTAAAATTTAAACTTGATATGTACGACATATGTGGCTAGATTATGTGCGAAAATGAGCGAAATCCGTGGCGTAAAATTTTTTCAAGGTGGACCCCCCCTTAAGCTCGAAAACACAAGCAGTGTGTTACCAAATTTTGTGCCTGCTTCGAGCTTTAGAACACAAACATAGCGCAAAACTTTCTTTGAAGTGATGGGTCTAATTTGCGAGGGGGGTAGGCTGTTAGCGAGCAGAGCATAGTTTTTGCTCTGGCAAGAGAGATCTTGCCTAGTGGCATACTCTTATCATTATGTACTCTTGGTTTCACCAAGAGTACATTATAACTGAGAGTGTGACAAGCGTCACACTCTTAGTTATCAAGCAAAAAACATCATCTGCACAATAACGGCTGAGCCCCCCCCACTACTGAGTAACGCACATTAAACCAACTGACTAGTTGGGTTTTTAAGCTTTAGAACGTAGGCTTAGCGTGCAAATTTCTTTGAAGTGAACATACCCAGTTGGGGGTCAGCCGTTATTGTGCAGATGATGTTTTTTTGCTTTGTGACAGCTGGCAGGTTCTCTGTTATCATGTGCAGGAACATGCTCTGCAGTAAGCATGGGCAGGAATATCGAATAACCTGCAGCTGATAATAGAGAACGTGACAGCTGTCACACTCATGTATTATCAAGAGCACATTATCAAAATTAGAATCACAGGCTAGAAGTCGACGGCTAATTGTGCCTTTTAATAACACAAACGGTATTCGTATACTATTTTTGTCTGTTTTGTTTTTCAGGCGAAACGTGCGAGGGTTGCACTTTAATGTTCTTCACTCGTCCGGAGTGCGACAAACACGAAGCTGGCTAGGTTTGCTGATTTCACTGAGAGTTCATTAAATACTGATTGTGGGTCAACAAGTCCCTGATACTATTGCACACCAAGGCGCCAGAAATCGAACTAGCAGTGTTCCGCTTACGGTCAGAAGCTCTAACAACCAATCTCTCAGCTTCAGAGCGAGCTGAAAACTGGTGGTGCGATCAACTCAGAGAGAAACGAGAAAGAAAAGAGTGAGAGCTCGAGAACGACAGAATCAGCTGAATGGTATTGGTTTGCCTTAAGTAGTTAATCAATGGTGAGATGATCTTCTTTGTTATTTCCTAATTCATTTTTGCAGCTAATGTCGGCTATTTTCTTCCCTACAGTGCCACGTTTCCTCTGAGTCCGAACTGTAAAATTAAGGTGCCACACTTTTGGTGCCCCAATCAAAAAGTTCCTGAAAATTCTTCTATTTTCCTCTGCAATTTTCCATCTTTCTTTAGTTAAATTACATAACTTATCCATTTCAAACGAGACCGGAGAAATATTGCCAGAAACTGGAGTAAATCGGAAAATAAAAGTGACAGTTTGAGCAGCAATGGATAACACCTGATATAATGGGATTTTGGCTCACCAATGGTTGTTGACACACTAAGCTTCTAGTTTTTGATTTGATAGCTTTTCGACCTTGAGTCTATTCTTAGGATCTTTTCAGGAAAGAGTGAAGGGTCAGAGTTTACTCATGTTTTGCTTGAATGAGCAGAAAACATCTAGTATCTTTAGTCTTTGCGTCTTACCTCTCGAGCAACGATATTTGCCATCACCTTTCAGCGGTTTATAACCCACAAAGTAACGGCAAAATAGAAAGATTCAACAAATGTTTGAAGTACGGAATTCAAGCATCACTGGGAAAAGATTGTGATGAAACCATACAAAGTCTACTACGTTCGTATAGACTGACTCCTTCGGCCATTAACCTCGACCGCCCAGCCAAGTTAATGACACACAAACGTAACTTTAGAGATAATTACGAACCGGCCTGTCATCATAATCATAACTCCAAAGTTGGACGGAGCCCCCCCTTTCCATCCGGGGAAAGGAAAACATCAAAGGGTCATTTTCAACTGGTGAAAATGTGCTCGTCTATCGGCCCAGAGTACCAAAAGGGAACAGTCCTTGGTTTGGGCCATTAGCGTGTTGGAAAGAACTGGAAGATTCACCTACAAGCTTTCAGACGGTCAGCATTGGAATATACGAAAACTTAAAAGACTTGCATGTTTCGCTCATGCAGGAAAACATGGTCTCCAGACCTGAGACTACTGATCATCGAATTTACGTCCTTGGCTCGGTGCCATGCCCTCCCAGCTCATGTCTCATGGAGCGCACCCCTTCAGTGACCGTTTCCCGTAAGCGCCCCTCGAACGATGCATCCGAGGCAGGACCCTCCAGACGGCGGAGATTTAGTCCGTCTCTAGTGGACCAGGCGTTGCCTACCGAAGAACAGCAGCAACAACCGCTGCAACAACCGCAGCAACAACCGCTGCAACAACCGCTGCAACAACCGCTGCAACACCGCAGCAACAACCGCTGCAACACCGCAGCAACAACCGCTGCAACAACCGCTGCAACAACCGCTGCAACAACCACTGCAACAACCGCAGCAACAAACCGCTGCAACACCGCAGCAACAACCGCTGCAACAACCGCAGGAGCAGCTGTTTGGTCTGAAGGAGGAAATGTCGGAGGAGGAGTCAGACGAGGATTCTCGCATTCCGGCAGAACGGGGACCTCCTACCCGCCGATATCTAAAGAGGGATGATCTTCTCGGCCTGAATCAACGTGGTAGATCGGCCTTGTCCCCACACAAGATCAAGATACTCCGGGCGAAGGATGAAATGGTTCTCCGGAACATTCGAATCCCCCATTTCGGCGGCGACTTTCTCTGCCCTGTGCGTGGCTGTGGGAGATCATTTGACTCTCCAGCCGGCCTCTTTTTTGGGCCTACTCACAGACTCTACCCCTAGACATTCCCCCGACTACTAGTAGTGTTCCAAAGTGTTCTATTTGCAACGAGACATTCACAAACTTGTTAGAGCTTCAGAGACACAACAAACTGGAGCACTCGTCTAAAACTTTCTTTCCCTGCCCTAAATGCGAAAACGTATTCACAGAGAAACACAACATGACCCGCCATTTCAAAAGGTCTCATCCAAATGAGCAACCTTCTTATCAGTGTAAAAATGTGGATTTAAATATAGAACATATAAGGGCTATCAGGGACACTTGAGAACTCACCGGGAACCACCAAAGGTACCGGACCCGAATACCTTGAGACAGACCCACTTTTCTAACCTTCCTACTGAAGACCCTCCTAATTTGACGAGAAGCTTGGTTAAGGACCTGCCTGAGGATTTAGCTACACTATATAGGATGAATTGGAGTAAAGATAAGAACCCGTTACTTTATGTCCTCGGGCATACAAAATAGGTACAATTTTCGGGTTTCCGATCCTTCTAGGTTCAATGAGTTAATTAAGGTTGTTTTCAAACTTCAAAGATGGCAATTCAAATTTAACCTTTCGTTTGGGTTCGTTCTTAGGAACATCGAAGATGGGGAATTAAGGTACTACTACTTTTCCGGAAATAACCGGTATTTTGATGAACCAATTCACATTTCAAATGACGGAGATCTAGGGTAAATATTTCATGAGCTTGAGACAGGAGATATCCGTGAGTGGGTTAGGCAACAGCGTCCAAATACCAAATGGACTGTCCTCCAGATTACAAATGTCTGTTTCTATATTAATAAATTGATTTCCTATGCCGTGGGTGAGGCTAGATATCTCCCTGATTATGTAAGATAGAACCGGGGCCTCAATGCGTTGATTACAAACTATAATAACGGGAAACCTTGCGAGGACGAAGTGTTTCTTTAGGTGCCTAGCCCTAGCATTGGGATCTAAAATTACCAGTTTAGAAGAAAAAACAGACGAACTCATTCATAAGTGGGTCAAGTCTGGGGAAGAGTTTCATGGGGTACATCTTGATGATCTAGACGAACTTGAGGAAAAATTTGATATTGGCATTACGGTTTACGAACTTGGACCAACAGCTGAGGAAGCTGGGGAGGAATCGAGCGATCTTAATGAACTAATAATACAGAACCGTGAACGAGACCGGGAAATTACACATGTTGCAGCTACTCTACTTAGAAGATCATTGGGAAAGCATTCTAGGAAAATGGCACTGAACATTTACGACAACCACTTCTCCTTCATCAAAAATGTAAACAAATTCGTTATGACCTGGAAATTCTCAAACTGCGAAAAACTATTTCATAAGCACGGAAACTTCATGCTACATTCCAAAGGTTGTGAGAAAGGTATAAAGCACATTTTCCCTGGCGGAGGAGTTGGACCAAGAGTACATAATAATAAGAGTATGCCACTAGGCAAGCTCTATGTTATCAGAGCAAAAACTATGCTCTGCTCGCTAACGCCCCCCCCCCCCGCAAATCAGACCCTAGTGACCAGCCCCCCCGCAAATCAGTACCTAGTCGAAACGGGGGTACGCTCACTCGCTCTATGTTTATGTGCTTAAGCTCGAAAACACAAGCAGTGCGTGCGCGAATTTTGTGCCTGCTTCGAGCTTTGGAACACAAACATAGCGCACAAAATTCTTTGAAGTGAAGGGTCTAATTTGCGGGGGGGGCCGTTAGCGAGCAGAGCATAGTTTTTGCTCTGATAACATAGAGCTTGCCTAGTGGCATACTCTTATTATTATGTACTCTTGGTTGGACCTACTAAGACAATCTTGCAAAAGATAAATGAACTAGGAATTCCTGTGCCGAATGGTACTATCCCTTTAGAATTGCATACGATTTTGAGTGCATGTTCAAACCTACAAATAAGAAAGGTGGGTCAAAGTTGATTTACGAACAAGACCCTATTCCAGCATCTGTTTCTATTGGCTCAAACGTCCCAGGCTATGAAGACCCTAAGTGCCTAATAACTACAGGTGATCCCTACGATTTAGTTGCTCGAATGAAGGAATATATGGAGGAAATTGCTGATAAGGCATACGAACTTTTGAGGGTAATCTATGAGCCCACCCTATCTGGACTAGCTGAGCACTAAAAACTTTTAGCCGAATTCGAAACTTGGCTTCAGACTGTTCCTACCTTAGGTTTTAACTCAGGAAGGTTTGATTTAAATCTTATTAGGACCTATCTTATCACATAACAATATTTGTGACTTGGGGACCAAATATATCGCACCAAATATATCGATGTTATACCAAGATGGGAAATTTAAAAGGTGGGTACAAAAAGGGCGAAAGGAGGCAATGTGGCTAGAATATATGGCAAAGGAAATGGGAGTTAGGGTTGAGCATGCTTACAATGGGGGACAAAAGAGAGTAGGAAAATCGAAAGTTGATGGGTGGGTTCAGGAAAAGAATCTAGTCCTCCAGTTTCATGGGTGTTATTTCCATGGACACGGGTGCGAGTTGGATAGAAATAAAGATTCTGAAGACAGACTGAAAAGAAGAGAACGAACGGAAAGGGTCTCCCAGGCAATTAAGGATGGGGGTTTCAATCTTATAGAAAAGTGGGAATGTGAGTTTAACCAACACTTCAAGGATTCTTCGGATATGCAAGAGTTTATGAATGAGCATTTTGATCTCCCTAAGAAAAAATCCGTACATACTTTCGCTGAAATGCTGAGTTTGACCCAAGCAAATAGATTCTTCGGACTAGTTGAGGTAGATATTGAAGTACCCGAGGATAAAAAGGAATACTTTGTAGAGATGACGTCTATTTTCAAAAATGTAGAAATTTCTAGGGAAGACATCGGGGATCTGCGAGGAACACCATCTAATGACGCAGCCTAGGAGGGGGTTGATTGGAAGTTATTTTGGGAAGAAAATTCTCCTGGCTACTCCCCTACTTAAGTGGTACCTCAAACACGGGCTAAAAATTACTAAAATTTACCAAGGAATTGAATTTAAACCCAAGGCATGTTTTAAAGAGTTGGGAGACGGGGTAACTTTCCATCGTTCTGCAGCTGATTCCGACCCTGATTTAGCGCTCAAGGGGGAAATGTTCAAACTTCTGGGTAATTCCTATTATGGCCGAACCATCACAAACCTAGAAAAATACCAGGATGTGAAATATTGTCAAAGGGCAGCGGCTAGTAGGGAAGTGAATGGATGGCGGTTTAGAAGATTAGATGATCTAGGAAATGGGGTTTATGAAGTTCAATCGGCGAAATCAAAAATTGTTTATAGACTTCCTGAGTTGGCAGGGTTTTTGCATGCCAATACGCTAAGCTTAGAATGCTAGAATTTTATTCCGATTGTCTAAAACCAAACTTACGACCTGGATCATTTCAACTTTGTCAGATGGATACCGATTCCCTATACTTCGCTTGCTCCTCTGCTGATTTAAATGACTGCGTCCCGCACTGCCGCCCGAAAACAAGGAAAGCTGGAAAATTGCACTGAAAGACTTCTTTGTATTAGATCCTACCCGCAAAAAATTCCAGGACTGTTTAAAGAAGAGTGGAAGGGTGACGGGATTATAGCTCTTTGTAGTAAAACCTATTTCCCATGGGGTGAAACGAATAAGGTTAGCCATAAAGGGGTAAGCAAAAAATTAAACCATTGCACTTGGAAAGATTTCAAAGATGTTGGTTGTACTGATACTGTACATGATACTGGTTGTACGAAGTCAGGGGATAATAGGGGATTTGTGAATAAAAATGGGGACATGGTAAAATACTTCCAAACTAAGGATGCTCTATCGTACGCTTATCCTAAACGCAAAGTGCAAGCAGACGGAGTTACTACAGTGCCCTTAGATAAATAATAGTGTTCTTACCACTCTGTTTTATAAGAAGAAGAAGAAGAAGAAGAAGAAGAAGAAGAAGCCATATACTAAAACCAAAAAAATAGTAAAAACCGAAAAACAAAAATATTGCATGCGCCGGACTTAGATAGCTAGGTTTTACGATATAGATAGGTTAGGTAGGTGGAAACTGTGGATGAGCCAGGTCGGTAGATTAGGTATTGTATATAGAGTAGCTAGGTTAGATTAGGTAGGAGTCCGGTAATGGGTCGACGCCGGATCCCAAGCCCCGGGGGAAGAACACAGAGGGACGGAAATGAGAGAATTGGGAATATGAAAAATTAATCAAAGCAGAGGTTAAAGGAAAATGACACTGAACATTTGATGTGTCGAAGGGGTGGGGGTATAGCTGGGGTTCGTAATAGATGTACTTGGTGAGTAGGGGTAATATAGAATGGCGGTACTCTGGAAAAGGTTGTTAGCAGTTTGAGGTAAGTCGCAATCCAATGATTGCGGGTCGAAAAGCTATACTATACTATACTACTAGCGAAGTTAGACACATTGAGAAGGGTCACGCCATGGTAGACGGACGTTACGTAAAGAGCTTAGAGCGATTTATTTGTGTGTTAGCTGGGCAGCCAAAGCTTTTTATAATACTTAAACTGGATTCAAACCAGCATGTATTCTTGCGTAATACTAGTTGATTGGAATCAGGCATAGGCATGGAGGGTGAAAAAGGTCCTTCTGTCTGCCTGTTACTGAATTCTAGTCATCAACTTTAGAATGCTCAAGGCATACAGAACTACACTCAAAACTAAATTTGAAACTTATAGTGTAATATGCTTCTTTGGTGAGTTTTCTACTTTCCTGACTGAGTACTCGACCTTCTTTCCGCCTCCTTCCTGCAGCCTGTGTTTTCCCTTTTTTCAACCCTTCCGAGTGGGTTTTATAAGTTTCCGCCATTTGAGTCACTATTGATATGCGGGGGGCAGCCTCAGTCGACAAATAGCACGACTGTGGCTACCCTGGGAGTGACTGCAATAACCGTAAGTCAGGACTGCTTGGGGATCTTGCTTTCTATCCTTGATCCTCGCCTCTCCGTCTCTTGAATATTATATGGACCGCGGAGGGCAGCATGAGTAAGGTATTTCTAATAGAACCTGCAATGCTGGGCACCAAGATAAGAAATAAAAAATATTAATAAAATATGCTAAAAATAGCGAAATCGAAGAAAGCCGAAAAATGGCTCAAGTCTTCTGAAACTCCAAAAACAAAACCTAAAAATCTGTAAAACTATCAAAAATCAAAACTACTAGGGTTTTGAATTATCAAAATGCTAATCAAAACTTCCCGAACGTCGGCTTCATGGATTACTAACTTCTTGGCTGCAGGATTATGGATTACTGAAATTTCGGCTGGCAACGCCACTGCCCTTATTAATCTTGTAGTTATGGATTATTAAAGAATTGTCAGGGAGCTATGCAGGACACACTGTTGTGAATTTTATACTACAGAACAAAGGATTAAAATAATCCATGAATACAAAACCCGAATTTTGATAAAAATCAATAATCAAATCAAAACTCCGGAATGTTTTATAATAAATCAAAAATTAAATCAAAACTGCGGAGGTTTTGATAAAAAATCAAATCAAAACCAAAATTTTAAAATCAAAACAACACTAGCTGACACTACGTCTAATCGGTTCAAGACGAACCGAAGTGGGACGTGGGGAAAAAATTAGAAGTGAAGTGCAGTGAAGCACAATTAATCACAAGCATGGGCGTAACAACGTTGGTACTTAACGTTTTGATCTATTTATATGAAAAAACCAAAAAATTTTGACTTAAGCGTTTTATAAAAATCTCAGTTGGAACCGGAAGCTAGAAGCAGGGTTTTTTGGTCGCCGAACTTTAGGCCAAATGGCATCAACGACTGAAATTTTTTAGACCATCACCCAAAAAATTTAGGCCATCCAAATCTTGTTAACTTTTAGGTTGCGCGTTATTGTACGCATTGTTAAACTTACAGTTATCATGCATTCTTGCGTTATATATTCAAAAATCACTGTTTAGCAACAAAAATCGTCATCATCACTGTCCACACCAGAAAAACTACGTTTTTACCTTAAAATGGCAGAAACAGAACCTTGTTAGCATAGAAATAATAGTGCACGGCAGTATTAATAATGAATTTTTAATGAAAATTAAAACATGTAGGAGCATACGAGTACATATAGATAAAACCGTAGGAGCATACGAGTACATATAGATTAAACCAATGAAAGTAAACTAATAAAAATAAAGTTAAACTACTGAAAAATAGCATTTCTCCTTTGAAGTCTTTATAACAGTAAACGAAATTAGAACTACAAGTAAAATGTATGAATTCGCGTCGAAGGTGCGAAAATTTTTTAGAAATTTACTGTTTTTACTTAAAAATCAATAAAATTTACCTGGGTTTTCGTAGAAAAATTTAGGCCAAATGGCCTCAGCGGTCAAAATTCATTAGGCCATCGACTCATAAATTTAGGGAGTTGTATGCGGGCCGCGGGTACCCGCGGGTACCCGCGGGGCGGGGCGGGGCGGGCCGAATTTTACTACCCGCGCGGGCCGTGCGGGCCGATGCGGGCCGATTTTGGCTACTTTCCTGGGCTAATTTTGCTTTCTAGAAATTTCATACATACCAAATCATATACAAAAGGAGGCAGTATTTCAGAATTTTAAACATTACTTGACTTCGTTATGCCATTCGATACCTTCAGCATGCACTACTCAGTTACATTATCAGCGTATCGAGTAATAACCTGTAGCTGTTGAGTAAAACATATAAACCCATGAAAACTACAGGTTTTATTTGTATTGAAATCTGTACAAGTCTAACTTGTAATCTATTATACCAAAGTATCTCTTGAGAAAAATATCAACGATGTCCTGTAGAAATTATGGATATATTCTATATATATAGTCGAAACTTATTCTCATCTGCAAACTTGAATCCTGTGGTTTCTACAATTTCGGAACTTCGTGTTGGAAACTTAAGCACCTAAATATAAATCCATGACAACTTCTCACTGAAGACTTTAATTCATTTAAGGTGCTGGTAACCTTTAGTGCAGTGCATTTGTGGTGATTTTTTTAAAACCCTATAACTTTCACAATTTTGGGAGTTGGAAAGAGTTCTATACATCGTTTTAAAGCTTGGAACCTGTACATTCAGGTGAGCTTACGGAACTAGCAAAATTAACAAAAAAGTTTCAGACATACTGACATCTGGCAGCTTCCCGGCATGGATACTGGATTTTTCAGACCTGATTGAAGTACACGCCTCAAGCTTAACGGGAAGAAATGTTATATTAGATCCTGAATTATTGTGCAAACATTTTTGACATCAATTTTTCAAAACTGTAGAATTGGATAAAAGCACTGTTCGTGACATGACATGAAGGACATATGGGCTGAAGGACGTTTTTTTTGGATTTGGCTCTGCCTGCAGGTCTTCATTGTCGAGAAAATCCGCCAAATACGCATTGAGGTTTCTTGCTACTCATTATGTTATAGCCAAAACCAAGAAAAGCATCCCTCCGCGAAAGTTCGAATTTCCACTCTGCCAAAACTCTCCGGAATCCGTCGAGAGAGTCGGATATACATGGATCAAAATTTTCCGTTAAGATTTGGTAGTATTTTTGAAAAAAACTGATTTCTTCGAAAATGACAATGTTTTGACCCTAAAATACGTTTTTTTGATTATACTGACTTAACCACTGGAGATAGCTCGTAGGTTGTAAAGGCAAAAATGTTCATTTTGTCCTCTTTTCAGCCATGACAACTAACCAGCGTACCCTTTTAGTTAAGGGAGGCTAAGCTTTAGTTACCACTTTAAGAACAGTTAATTGGTAGACAACAAAGTTCAAATCAAAAGAACAGAAAAATTTGCCGGATCCGGAAGTATCTTTGAAAACACATCAGTTTTGGTGCTCAGGTACTACATAGGAAGCAATTTTTACGTGTGGGTACCTGCGGGCAGGATTTCGCGTGTGCGGGCCGCGGGCCGGAGTGTTGCGGGCCGCGGTCATAAGGTGCGGGCTGCGGGCCGGGCGCGGGCCGGAAAAATCGGCCCGCATACAACTCTGCTATGGCCTTAAAAAACCTTGGCTAGAAGCGAAACCGGTGCTCTGGATCCGGTCCGAGCACTGTGTATATATCATTTAGCGTAAAGCTTTTGCAAATACTACAGTTGAATCACAAAGTCGGTCAGTCAACAACCCTACATAACATCTTGTATGAAATCTCTGGCGGAATCTTTGAATGAAGGGAGAATTTAGGTTTCTTTTACAACCATCTAACCCCAGTCGGTGCTCTGGTTAGGGGTAGTTCCAGCTTAGAACTTATGTATTCTTGAGGGAAGGGGATGCTGACACTGAATAATTACGATTGTAATTACTCGAGGTATTTTACAAGGCTATAACAGCTGACAGTTGGAAACATTTGGAGACTGCTGACAGCTGACAGTTGGAGACATTTGAAACTGGAATAATATAGCTTATCACAAAAGGCTCCTTACCTAAGCTCCCATGGTTGCCTAAACAATGAGCTGTGTATGAACCTATCATGGGGCGTATTCAGGGTTTAGAAAAGCAAGGTCTTCAACCCGAAAAGCGGGGTCCGGAACAAAGTTTTCCCGAAAATGGTTAAACGTGGTCCAAAACAGCTAAAAATTTTCCGAAAAGGGCCCCAGACTCCTTGGATCCCCTCCCCTTGGATACGCACCTACGAACCATAAACTAAACAAAACCAATAGAACAAACACCTCATTTAATAGCACAAGACATACACTTGACAAGCAACACAAAATAATTTCAACAGATAAAAGTGCGCATTAACGTCTTTCAATTCAAGAACATTTCACAATAAACAATCAATGTGCTAAATTTATAAGAGGCAAAGAGTAAAGCAGGTGATACTGAAACCATAAAAGACACCAAAATATCAATTCACACTTTCAGATTGCGATGCTGCATCTGAAATAACAAAACAAAAACAATGCTTATGCATAAGTAGAATCAGAATGTAAAAAGTTAAATGCATAAGCAAGCACACAGATTAAAATTTTTACGTTTTATTTAAAACGCCATTTTTATTTTGTCTGGTTTTAATCCAACTCTGTACATCTAGGCAGCCCTAGAGAGCACACAAGAATTCCAAAGATGTGGAAAATACATAGAAACTAAAATTGCAGAAAAACACGCGTATCCATGCGTGCTACTGATGTGTCATGGGGGGCAATTAGATGAGTTTTCGGGAAATATACATAACGAAAATTGAAGCCGAAAATTAATAAATTATTTCGTTATGATTTTTGATGAAAATTGAAATTAGTGATCTGACGTGGATCCGGTCTGCCCCAATCACATTGAATTCATTTACGATGTTACGATGATCTAGGAATAGGAAGAAGAATCAAGAATTGGCCATTCTGGTGTAATTTTTTTATCTCGGTGCGTTCTTTTCGGTGCCGGGATACGTATGGATAGTCCATCCCACCCCCCTGCACAGGTGCAGTTCTATCCAACGGTCTTTCCAATAGTTACCTTCCAAATGAATGTCATGAAAGAGGAAGTTTATATGAGTCTAGGTACACCACCGAAAGCTCGAAAAATCGGACCTCCGGCAGGACTTATATAACCCTCGAATTCAAATTCAAATAACGGACTTAAAATTCTACCAACTAATAGACAGGACAATCATGCGACCCCCACCCCATTACTATAGGTATCTTGTCTACCTATACTTTCACTGTACGCACTATTCGATTTTCGCAATCATCCATCCAGAGAATAAACCATCATGTTGTGCTTTTCGCCCAGATGTTGAATCAGAGTCCAGCTGGCCTTGAAAGAGCTCTTACAGATGAAACAGTCCAGAGAGTCGGGCTCACCTGCTGCAAAACAAAAAACAAAAAATAAAAAACAGAATGACGTCACACACAAAGCATAATGCGCAGATAAATCTGTAACAAGCTGCATTCATTTCGGTGAAGGCTCTCTCATGTTACGGTTGCGGACAAAATGTTTTGTCAAAAACCTGTTAGATTCGTCACATTGTCAGCATTTCAAACTGATTTACCCGTAATTTACAATTAAGACTTAGGCTTAAATTCTGCTTTATTCCAGCTTAATAGGTAGAGTGCCACATTTCGTTAGGCGTACGTAGTAAACCCTCGGACATAAAAAAACTAAAAAGCTTATGCGTACGCAATTTTCCTCCTGCCGGTTTGCCGGATTCAGTCTTCACATCAGCGGATGGTTCATCCTTCACCAGATGACAGGGCTGAGTTCGATGCTCCCGAAAGTCATTGAAGGACGTGAATCGCTCCTTACAATGGCCACACTTTATGTCGTCCGGGTGGCCCGCTGAAACAAGGTAGGTAAGAAAAATATTTTAGTCAAAACATGACAGAAAAACTGAAATCTGACAACTTTATGATGTGTTTGTGAAAGGGCATGCGGGGAGCGCCTCCATCCTGTTCTTTTGGACGGACTACGTGTCCAAATATCGCTTTAGGTTTGCAAACAATTTCTCAGTTGTTGGACCAATACGGAATAGCTCATTCTAGACAGAAAAAATTTCCCACCAGAAAATTTGAAGTTGCAGAAAAATTCGTTCTTCACTTCGCCGGAGATTTTATTTGAATTTTGCCATTTTGACATCTGCCTAATTTTGAGTTAAACACTAACTTATTTTAAGGTAACCAAAAACCTAACTAAAATAAAAAATTGCAGATTTTGGCTTAGTAAGTTTGTCGCCCCCACTAAAAGAAATGTTTCACAGTTTAGCCAGCATTTGAAAACTTACTTAAAAATAAAAAATTCTAAATAAAAACTCGTAGTTTCCCAATAACTTACGATATTCAAAGATTTCCGTATCAGGCCCGGAAGGAATCAAACTGTCCATGCGACTTCGCTTATTGGCTGGTCCACTAAAACATACCAAGAAATCAATTAGAGATTAAAAACATTGAAAAACTGCTACATGGTAGAAAAAGGCAAAAATCTATTTGAAAAATTACATGCACTGTTGAATTAGTCGGTTACAAAATCTGTAGCAAAAGTAATTAAATCTGATCAGTTATATTTTTATAATTTCTATAGCTCAAAATTTAATGAAAGAAAAATTCTACTCAGAAAAGTTGGTTAAATAACAGAAAAATAGTAAAAAAACTTGGCAATAATTGCAACCAGATCGTTAGCCATTCAAAAACAGGCGTCCAAAAAGAGGTATATGTATTGTCGAAAAAATTGATGTAGTAGTTGTTTGGGACAAAAAAGACCAGCCAAATCCGGGCCATGGAAAAATCAGAGACGACAAAATGTCAGCCCAAAAATCCTCCAAAAATGGAGAGAAAATCCAAAAAATCCAAACAGGCCCCCTGAAAAAATCAGAGGGCGGCTGCCGACTGTACCCCGTAGAAAAATTCCCAGACGAAGAATTGATCCCGCCACCTTCCTTAGCCGATTTCCGAGTCTTCGGCTCATCGGCAATGTTAACATCTGCCAAAAAAACAACAAAAACAAAAATAGCATACGTACAAACGAAAAATCCTAAACTGCAAGGTATATACAGGTTAATACTAAACAATTAAGCAGGTATATACAGATAAATGACATGGTCAAGCGAAAGAAGTTGAAGCCTTCTTGAAAACGGTATTTACGTCCGAATGTGTTTCGTTGTAACGAATAAAGCAGGGACCAGGCGTGTGGCCGAAAGGGACAGAGAGGGCGAGAGTTACGTGTGAATACTTCTCCCCGAAAATTGGCTTCAAAAGAAACCTTTAATGTCCTAATAGCTTCGCGGATATTCGTAGCCCAGCACCGATTTTACACAAAAATGACAAAACATTGATCTCGGACCACCTACAAGCTGGGCTTATTCTATTGGGGGGGCGGGGCGGGGGCGGGGAGCCCCCCATAAACACCCTCCGCCAAGAAAAGTGGGTGCACCAATTTTGGTACCAACTTTTGCCCTGAAAAGAATTGCTCAGAAGGCCAAATTTTCAAAAATTTTCCGGCGTCGCCGGAGATTTTTAGTCGATTTTTGCCTACCTATTTAAACACTAAATCAGCTTATTTTTGGCGATTACTATGACAATAGCGCAATTTTTAGCAAGTTTTTGGAAACATTTTGAAAAATCCCCCCCCCCGAGGGCCCCCCAAAGAGCCTCCCAAGAAAAATTTCCTAGAATAAGCCCAGATAACCAGGGATAATCCGAGACCCGCGCTGATAGATGAGTTAGACAGCAAAACGGATAGCGGGAACGAGCTAAGGGCGCCAGAAAACTCACATGGACAAAGTCACGAGACCATAAGGAAATCCTGCCTACTATGGGCCTTAGGAAACAATAAAGAGGGACCACCCCAGCAAGAGGGGTTCAGGAAAACTGGCAAAAATGAATACTTCGTCCCCTGATGTTTTATACGTAATATATACGTTTGCAAGATTGCAAAAAATGTCTTGAAAAGTAAGCGCAAAACGCAAGCTCAAAGTTTGACACCACATTCACCAAATTGGGCCGACCAGAACCCAAAAATGACACACAGCCATGGAAAATCATATAACACTTGATCAATGCTGATATGTGCGCAAATCCAGCCAAATGCACTATTGTCCCTCCCCATATACATACAGCCACAGCTTAGAAAGATGGATACCGCAAAAATCTCCGTCCTTTATTTTTAACAACGCTGTCAATTACGTACTAGACGAAAAGTACTTCTATATTCCGGCTACAAAACAGTCTTTGAAATATCAAATCAGAGAAACAGAAAAACCACACTCTCGTAAGCGGTTTTTGGGCTACTTTTTAACAGAAAATGGTACAGGAACGAAACTTCGCACACATTGTAACTAAGCTAAACACGCATATCATTCCTTTGCGAACACAACCTGCGCACCCTTGTTTCCACACAGTCACCCGACCTTATGCATTCACATTCATTATTATATATACAGGATCATAATAATTAATATTATTATATATCCTATCCTTCATTTGAAAAACTCCATTAGAAAATACATAAAACTTAAAGCAGAGGATACGAAAACAGTACGTATACATATATGCACAAATACCTACCAAGAACTTGTCCGGCCAAAGTCATGCCGTCCGTAAAGGAAACAGCATTTCGGGCAATGGCCTCCTGATTGAATTGAATGAAGGCGTAGCCGCGATGAACGGAGACGCCGCTGATGACGCCGAAACGAGAAAAGAGACGCTCCAGCTGTTCACGAGTCACGACCTACAAACAGCAACAACATTACAACGAAGATCAGAAGAACAAACAGAAAGTCAAAATGATACAAATCTGCATGCATTCAGTACACAACGACATTCTACGTGCTCACAAAAGCCAAGAAGTCATCTGTTTAGGTTCTGCTGCGTACTGCTGGATGAAAAGTAGCTTTGTGACAGAATGTTAAAATTGTAGCTTTTAGAAAACACTACAAACTACGTATTGTATGTCTACTCTACAGGGATTAAAACTTTTCCATTAAAACAAATTGAAATTGCATCCAGTCTGTCGCACTTATATATATAAATGTTGTTGTATGTTCAATTTTGGAAAAAATAAAGGCCGATAGAGAAGTTGCTCATTCCCTTAGGTACACTGATCGAGTCAAGATGATCCAGTGGTCAAAGGCGCTGGTTATACATATGCGACTAAGACTCCGGGAACGACTGAGCACCGGGACACTAGCATGCATGTGCTTGGGGGTTTCACACCCCCCCCCAGACCTCGACCTCACCCCGCCAGACATGGGCGGAGTATCCAAGGGGATGGGGATTTGAGGGTTGAAACCCCCCTTATGTCCTCCCCCGCAAAGTTTTGATAAAATATAGCAAGGTTAACAAAAAAATTCACCCGAAATTTTAACAAAAAAATCACCCCACCCTGACTCACAGGAAAGTCGCAGAGACCCAATTTTTTGCGTGGTGATAGCCACACATCTCGACATTACAGCCTGTGAGTTTGAGCCCCTAGGCTCTCTCCATGCGTTCATGACAGACCTTTAAGTGAAGGTACCCAAAAGCGGCCTCAAAAACGTTCATGACCGAAGTTCAAATTTCGGCTGCTATTTACTAAGGAAAAACCCTAGACAACCCATATTGTACATATGACATGTCCTGACTGTGCGCTATCGATACATATATAGAAGTTCCCGGTCGGACCTCTGAGCCGTCTTGGGGTTGGTGATTTTTTTGTTAAAATTTTAACAAATAAAAAAATCACTTTCATATTTTGTTACTGAAGTCAGAACAGCAGCTACAGCAAAACTAACGCCAAATACGAGCTTAGCGACCTCGAAAACCCTTATAGCCGTTGTTTTTAAGGTTGTCTGACACTTCTGGAAGTCCAACCTGGTAACCAGCCTGGCCTGAACCGTCCGACGGTAAATGTGATTCCAGAAGTCAGTAGTAGACTACAGTTAATTAAAACTAATGCCAGATTTGAATTCTGCGCACTAGAAAACCCCCTAGGACACGTTTGTAGCCACTTCTGACTGCCCAGTTGGTACCTGGAGGGTCCGGAAGGTTCCGGCAGGGGTCACGTAACCGTGGGTCATATACCACCAACATACGAAGTCCTAAGTTTCTCTGCCAAACCGGCTGGAAATAAGTTACAATCACTCAAACACAAAAAACAACATTTTAGCCTTTAAAACGGTCCCTGCCGGGACCCATCAGTGACCACTAAGACTTCGGCGGGGTCAGTTGCCCGAGTTCGAACACTAGGTTGGTGGTTTTGGGTTCTAAACACGTTATTTAATGCGCTCTATCCAAAACTGATGAGAAGACATTACTAGCTGTTCTCTGGGATCCGATCCGCCATTGATTTTTTTGTTAACGAGTGATTTTTTGTGAAATCGTTAACAAAAAAATCACAAACTTTCGCCTACTGCAACTTACTGGTAGGTGGTAGAGCAGCGAAACTGGGGTGGTTTAAAGCTTAGCCCAAGACCTATCCATAGGTCCTCAAAGTAATCGATTTGGTTTAGTTTTGCGAAAGTTTCAGCCAAAAAACCAAATTTTGATTTTTTTGTTAACCTTGCTATAGTGCGAAATTAGTAAAATTTTCGAAATTTTCGCGCCTTCGGCGCCTTTTTCTTTCCCTTTTTCAAAACTTTTGCACCTTCGGCGCTTTACCTATTCGTTATTGTGTATTACATAGTAAACAATAAATTATACAGTATATTATATTATACTCCGTTCAGGGAAAGGAGATTTTTATATTAGCCTTAGGGATGACATAGTTTTTTCAGTGTTTTTTTGTCGACTGCCTATGTGTAACGTTACACACCTCACCAAAAATTTTTGCTATTTTTCAGAAAAAAAAGTGTGTAACTACCTAAAAATTTCTAGTTTACTCGGGTTTTGTTTACTATGTCTACGTATATATAATACCTATATACACGCATGGGCAACGCCTACACCACGCCTACACCGGTGTAGGTTGGACCCACTCACCCACGCAAGGCAAAAAGAAGGACCCACGCAGAGGCAAGGCGCTCGCAGCGCGCCGTTGAAAGACTCACGCAGACAAAAGGAGCACGGAGCGCGTCGTCGAAATACCCACGCAAACGCAGGACGCTTCAAAATACCCAAACAGACTCAGGTCGCGCGCTTTCAAAATACCCACGCAGACGCAGAACTTGCGCTGTCAAAATACCCTCGCAAACGCAGGACGCGCGCTGTCAAAATACCCACGCAGACGCAGGACGTGCGCTTTCAATATACCCACGCAAACGCAGGACGCGCGCTTTCAAATACCCACGCAGACGCAGAACGCGCGCTGTCAAAATACCCACGCAGACGCAGAACGCGCGCTGTCAAAATACCCTCGCAAACGCAGGACGCGCGCTGTCAAAATACCCACGCAGACGCAGAACTTGCGCTGTCAAAATACCCTCGCAAACGCAGGACGCGCGCTGTCAAAATACCCACGCAGACGCAGGACGTGCGCTTTCAATATACCCACGCAAACGCAGGACGCGCGCTTTCAAATACCCACGCAGACGCAGAACGCGCGCTGTCAAAATACCCACGCAGACGCAGAACGCGCGCTGTCAAAATACCCACACAAACGCAGGACACGCGTTGTCAAAATACCCACGCAGGTCACTCACTGTCACTATGTATGCTGTTTTTGTTTCTGTTTTGCGTAATGTTTTTAGTGTTAATGTTAATGTTAGCGTAATGCTAATTAAAATACGTATATAGTTAACTGTTCAAGGAATAAGGATACATTAACTGTATTTCTCTAACCAACTATATACTATATAAAATTTTCTTAACTGCTCAAGGAAAAGAATACAAAGTTTTAAGAGCAAATTTACTCAGAAACTTAAAATTTTCTTCAACTACTGGGGGCCTGCGCCCCCCAGACCCCCTGCTCATCTATTTTTTGTTCGCTATTCATTCTTTTACACTATAATTAAATGAGCACCCAACGTAAAATGATGCTAAAACTCTTAATCTTATTAATTCGACGTTCAGTGCGTTTATAGCGTATACATATTGCCTTGAGAAGCTAGTTTTGTAAATTTCACGCAGTAAAATTTTATTGCTTTTATAAAATTTTAAAATACACACACGAAAACAAAATACACAAAATTGGCACAGATCCGATTTTCAAGAACCCTGTTGCAGATGGATGTAATTTGAACAAAGATTTTTGCCTTCCGAAAGCTTAATGTACATATATATATATATATATACTTGTTCATCAAACTGAATTTGCTTTTCCTGTATTTGAATGAATTCTTCTGTGCTGTAATTAAACAATAAATAAATAAATAACAAATTCTGCGTGTGTGCGCGTACCCATATAAAAACGTGGTCGAAGCAAATTTTCATTGGAAGCCCCCCCCCCCATCAAACATTAAAGGACCCACGCACGACAAAAATCTGGTGTAGGCTAACCCATTTGACCTTGCCCATGTATGCCTATATATAAGTTTCTTGGTAATGGTAACAAATAAATTTCGCGGTGTTCTAGAAGCCGCTTTTTTACAAGTGAAAATTCAAAACTCAAATTTACAGCAAAAATTGGTGAAGCTTCACCAAATAAACAATACAAAGTTATATATAAATTAAGCAAGTACGTATATATATATGTAACGCAACGAGCTGCACTCACAGGTACGTAACTAGAGAATTAGCAGCAACTGAAATTGATGTTGAGTAATTGAAAAGCAGCAACAGGATTTAGTTGGGATGATTTTGACTTGATGGAACGAATAAAAATAACAGTGCGCCGGAGGCGTTAAATTTCTCGTATATATGGCCTTCTGTAGCCTTCGGTTTGCTGGAAGTTACATTTTGATTCAGAAACTGAAAATTTTTGGTGCGTAGGAGTTTCTAGTAGTGTTTATCATAGGGGTCGCGGCAGCGACCCCTATAATATGTGTCAAAAGTCCCTGGAGACACCGTAAAATAAGCTGCGCAGAGGCTGCGCAAAATCCTGCGCAGATTTCATGCGCAAATTGTAGAGCACATCGAGTTTAGTATGTGTGCGAAGTTTCAGCCCCGTATCACTTTCCGTTAAAAAGTTGCGCCCCGGACCGGTTATGGCGGCGATGTTTTTTTTTCCGGTTTCTCCTATTTAATGGTCGTATTGTCCTGACTTTCCGCCTCTTTCACGTAATCTGCAGCGGAGGCCGGACCTAAAGGGGTATAAGGTCTGGTAGTACCCCATGCGCCATTTAAGAATCGCTACTTTTTTGCGCCGCAGGTGCACCACAGCGCCGCAGCGGCGCCGCAAAGTCGGCTCAGAGCGAAAAATGACCATTTTTGAGGTCGCTGCGTAGCTCGAACGTTAAGAGCTGGAGCCGATTTCTTTTTATATTCAGAAACTACATATATTGAACTAACTAAATAGCTAAGTCTCGTTTCTCTATCACTTCCCATGCGACCACAGTGGCCGGTCAAAAATGGTGAAATTTCGAAAAATGAAAAATCGAAAATTCTCGCTGTGTAGAAACTTAGAAAGCTCAATTCTTTCATACAAAGGTTTTCTGGCACGGCGAATTGATTCCCGTAAGCAGTTTTGCCGTCGGACCCACCCATATTGCTGGGCTGGTTCCACTTTGCTGTCGGGACTCGGGAGGGTCAAGTCGGTACCGACTTCCAAGAACACCATATAGGACTGTGCATAGCCTCTCAAAACTTTGTCCATAGGGGTTTTCTGGTGCGCCCAGCTCATTTCCGGTGTCCGTTTTGCCGTCCGACCCACCCATTTTGCTGGGCTGGTTCCACTTTGCTGTCGGGAGGGTCAAGCCGGTACCGACTTGCAAGAACACCATATTGGACTGTGCATGGCTTCTCAAAACTTTGTCCATAGAGGTTTTCTGGTGCGCCCAGCTCATTCCCGGAGTCCGTTTTGCCGTCCGACCCACCCATTTTGCTGGACTGGCTCCACTTTGCCGTTTGAAGGGTAAATCGGGTAGGGGGTCAAGTGGTCAAAAATAAAATTTTTCAAAAGTGGTCAAATTCGGTACCAAATGAAAGCCCTAAGTGAGCTGAACAACTTTTGTCATAGAAGTGCGTACCTAAAGTGGCTGTAGAGGCCTGTGGTGGGGTGGGGTGGGGACCTATGCGATTTTGGGTCAAAAATTAAAATTTTCAAAAGTGGTCAAATTTCGAGTCAAATGAAGGCCCGCATCGAACTGAACAACTTTCGCCATAGAACCACCCACCCAAACTTGCTGTGTCGGATTTATATACTTGCTTTCTCAGCCGGAATTTAAACGACAGACATAGGCCCAACACACAGATTATCCCCTTTTGTGCGGAGCATTTTTGTTACTTGTATATAAGTTCAGTAGTGCTGTGTTCATTCAAACCCCTCAAAAATATGGAGGAAATTGTGGAATTTTGACAAAATCCATAATGGAAACTTGTTAAAACATTAATCTGGCATAAACTACAGTACAGCTCATTTCAAAGTGAGTTTGAAGCGATGTCGCAAAAGCAAATTACGCGACATGTTTAGCGAAATGTCGTTAATTTTTGGCGACATTTCGCCAGATTTGGGACTTCGCCTCAAACGCACTTTTAAATGAGCTGTACTATATTTGTCTAATTTAGTATATATATACCTTTCACCGAGAAATTATCTGGAAAACTACTTTATTTGAAAATCAGAAAGAAAGAAGACAGTCGTATCGTCATCGTGTCATGTCATGAAAGCCTATTTGCAAGTTCAGTGAATGAATGAACGAACTGTGGATTGTTGAAGTGCAGAAAAAGCTAGTTCTTTCCGTTTACAACACCAAAAATAAAGTTTAAGAAAGGTAATAGAAGGGGGTCTGGGGGCGAAGGCCCCCAGAAACGGTAAATACGTGGAAACAAATGAATGCGTATTGGAAAAAGTTCCGACTGTTTGACAAAACTTGTCCAAAATTTCTGTGTAATGTTACACAGTCGCCAAAATTTTTTTGCTATTTTCCAGAAAAAGTGTGTAATTATACAAGAACAAAAAGTGCTCCTTCGTCGCATGTAAAATACATATGAGTCAGGGTTTTCTTTTTCAAAATCGGACCTGTGTAAATCTTGTGTAAATTTAAATTTCAGTGTGTATTTTTGTTTGAAGCTGTGTAAAATCTAAAAGTGTTGTTTTTGAGATATAATACGAAATAAAATAAATTTAAGCGTTATTTTATTGCAACAATGTTATTTTCGGATCATTCAATCAAAAGTTCTGGCAACTGCACTTGTGTAACGTCCGTGGGGGACACGTCCGTGTAACGCAGAAGAACCCACGCGGGGGGTCTGGGGGGCGGAGTCCACCAGACGCTGAGGAAATTTCGTAAATTGTAATAAAATTCGCAATGGAAAAGTCTAAAAAGATTATATAATCCATTAAATGCCAAACCTAGGATTGGACAAATTCTAATTTCTGAAAAAACTTCGCCTACTGAAACCATTTCTTTAATTTTCCAACTTTTTGGAATAATTTTTTCACAAACATTCTGGTTACGTACTAAAAGGTTCGAAGCTTTAATTGCTGTAGGGGAATTTTCCATAATATGAACAGAAAACACCCATTCTTGAGCCCCCCCCCCCCAGAAGTTGAGAAATTTTTTAAACTTATCGGCAAAAACGCATTGAACAGTTGCATTCTTTTAGCTTTCGTTTTGAATATATACCTATTGTGCTAGACAGCAACAATTTTTGTGACTCAGACTGCTTTTTATGATAAAAGATATATATGTACAAGACACTGGCGGATCCAGGATGTCGTGAGGTGGGCGGTAAAATGTTTCCAGCGGGGGGTCTGGGGGGCGGAGCCCCCCAGAAGTTGAAGACATTTTTGTTTTTGCAATAAAATCGGTCTTCGGATCTTTAATTCTTTTCATAAACTCTTAAAAAATTCTTAAAAATTCTGGACATTTTTAGGCAAAAGTGGTAATTTTCTCCGAAAAATCAGATGCATTTCAAGCTTTTTCTTCATAAATGCAATAAATATGTGGTTAAAATGTAGGAAATTCGCGCCGAAGGCGAGAAATTTTGTTTTTTGCCCTTTTTCCTCTTTCTCTCCTTAATTTTTCCTGCCTTCGAATCGCGACGGGGGGGCGCCCCCCGCCATCCCTGGATCCGCCCCTGGTTCAAGAAACGATATTGAATCGTATGTACTAGCTATAAACTATACTATCTTACAAATATTTGCACGCTGTACGTGAATAAATTATACGCAACCGGATAAGCAGATGTATTTGCAGAAACAACCTATAATCATGTCGTAATGCAGAAAACCATGGTAAATGATTGGAAAGCGGCGGGGGCCTGGGGCGGCAGCCCCCAGCTAAAAGCTAGAGCTATTTTAAATATGAAGGGCTTGAAAACTATTTTTTCAGAGCACTTTTTGCAAAAATTTTCGAAAATTTGGCTGTGTATTTTGGTGTGTAAATTAGTTTTTCACTGTGTAAATTTATTTATTTTGTGTAAATACACAGTATTTTACACAAAAAGAAAACCCTGATATGAGTCTTCGTAGGCAGGTTGTACATAAGCAAAAACTAGCCTGTGAAATACATATGAGTTCCGTAGGGAGGTTGTAAATTAAGGAAAACAAGTTGCAATCGCTTAACATATGAGCTAGTCCTACAACGAGGCTCATATTGGCGTATGTCATAATACGAATAATTTGCAGATTTACTTTTATATAAATACATACTGCATAAAGCTTTTCATTACAAATTATCCTTCATATATATAATGTTGATCAGTCATTATAGTGTGCATATGCTCAATACGGTACGCCATGAGGCGCTCTGACTCACAGCCAAGTGGGAACGCATTCTGCGTATGTATAATGTGAAAGTGTTTCCAGAATGCATTAGAGGTGTGCCATAGTGTTTCAGGAAACAGGTTGCATGCACAGTTCAGCTTGAGCAGTCGTAGTTGACTTCAGTCTTGGGCCATGACGTCTATTCATTTTTCCGTAATGTGGATGAAGCTGAGGTTCTTTAATGAGGCTTTAATGTGGCATGCACTGTGACGCCAATATGAGCCTCGTTGTAGGACAGGCTCATATGTTAAGCGATTGCAACTTGTTTTCCTTAATTTACAACCTCCCTACGGAACTCATATGTATTTCACAGGCTATTTTTTGCTTATGTACAACCTGAATACGAGACTCATATGTATTTTTACATGCGACGAAGGAGCACTTTTTTGTTCTTGTTTTTCTATTATTTTATATATGTATGCTCATGAAGGTATGTATAGATATCTTTCAGCGGTAGCAAGCAAACCAACCACAGCACTCCACAACCACTTTGAGCATGCAGTTCTATGACAAATGTTGCTCAGCTCGCTCAGGGCTTTCATTTGGTACAAAATTTGACCAGTTTAAAAAAATTCCATTTTTGACCAAAAATCGCCAAGTCCCCA
>JASAND010031277.1:0-20324 GCA_030248195.1 Trissonchulus latispiculum
GGGGGTTCTGGGGGTTCTTGGGGGTTCTTAACTTTTCGAAGAGATTTGATCCGTGACTACATATATTTAATTTAGTTTTTTAATTGGTTAAAACTAATTCAAGTTATAATTTATCGATTAAAATGACTAATAAAATACCTACCGTAGCCTGAAAATAATAAGCAAGCCGAAACGAGTTTATATGAAAGCATGTAATTAGTGCAAAGTGGGACCCTCCAAAGTTGCGGGGAGGGGGGTCCCACTTTGTCCGAGCATATCTAGCATGCTTAGTACATAATAGTATTAAGAGATACGTACTATTATGTATTACGTAACTCTTGACAGCAATATATAATCTATACTATCATGTATAATTGTTGCCCACGTTTGTTTGTTTTGTGCCGAGACAATTTGGCTTCTAATCCGATAACAAGTAGTTAGAACCCCCCCCCCTCCTTAAAGTTTTCACAAACTCCTCGACTAATCGTGTATATACACATACCATGCCGGATCGGTTTACCCTGGATTCTAGCCCTCATGTACCCTTAGTTGTTCGGAAAAATTGTTACCACGATTTTTCATTGTGAGAAGCTAACAGGAGACGATTTAGGGCATGAACTTTTTTAGGATTGCGAGTTGGCAGTTTTGCTAAAAGCCAGGCACGATTTACCGGGGGTTAGGACCATTGCACCCCCATATTATATGCCTTGTTTGTTTCAGGTATCCCTGGGGAAAAGAGGCATTTGAAAGGGCCAAGAATGAAAACAAAATGATATTTCTATCCGGTATGAATTTATATGAATCAAACGAAATATTCACCAAGGAGACTACCGAGAGCTTACTTTTGTTTCTTATATTTTTGAATATTACTAATTAACGTTGTTTGTATTTTGTGGTTTTTATTTTTCATATGGACTTAAGTGGTGTAAGATATACTGTTACAATTTTGACATTAATTCGACGCCTTAATAGTGTATTCGTATCTGATTCTAGTAGGCTATTCCACCTGTCATTGGTGTCACGTGATGGAAAGAGAATCTTTTGAAAGTGAAGCCATCGCAAAACTTTTAAATGACAATTTTGTCTCAATCAAAGTGGACAGAGAAGAACGGCCTGATGTTGACAAAGTCTACATGACTTTTGTTCAGGTAAAACGCTTAAATTATTTATAAATATCATAATATCGTGTTTTCGTGTGTGTAAGGTGGCTGCAGGGGTTAGGATGGCATTCGTCATAAGCCCTTCTATATAGCTTTTATCAGCGATCCGCGATGCAAATTTAAGGTAGGGGAAGTTGGTGAAAAGATGGGTGCATAACCCTAGGCTGAGCTCAATTATGGGTTTCTTATTAGTCAGAACTAATAGTGTACCGTTTTTTTACAAATCAGTGTAAAAGTAACATTAGGCTACGTAATATTCCATTCAATGCTTTTGCCTAAATTAGATCAGCACAGAAGTCTAGAATAACTAAGGCACCATCCATCCAGTTTTCGTTGCTTCTCAGTTCTCACCATTGATTGAACAAAACTCTAGGCTGAATTTTACTTTAAAATTTCATTTATTCCGTTTTTTTAATTTTTGATGACAGTTGTTTTCTTTTCCGTTTCCAGGCAACTTCCGGCCACGGTGGTTGGCCCATGAGTGTATGGCTGACACCGGATTTGAAGCCTGTTGTAGGCGGCACATACTTTCCACCAGATGATCGATACTATGGAAGGCCGGGATTTTCCACAGTACTGAAACGCATTTCTAAACAGGTAGGTTTGCAGACTAGATCTGCTATGTTGTTATTTACACGTTTTTCTGTAGTTTATCCTTACTTACATTGGTGTATCCAGGATTTTGAAAAGCAGGGGGACCGGACTTAATTTTTTCCAAAAAATGTCCAAATTTGCGCCACAAATAGCTATAGACTTTCCAAACAACCTTCGAAAAGGTGGGGTTCCTGACCTCCTGGATCCCCCTGAATGCGTCCCTGCTTACTTCTTTTCTTTTTTCATTTCCAGTGCTTTTTTCCTTTAGGTTTTGTTTTCACTTTTTTTAATAGTTACTATGAGCTTCTTTACTTTTAGTGGGAGGAAAAACGGCAGCAAATGTTGGACCAGGGCACTCAGATTACAGACGCGATAATGCAGGTTACAATAGCCAGTCAGGGTGGAACCAGTTTCCCTAACATAGCATGTGTGGACACCTGTTATAAACATATTGCTGAGTCCTATGATTCTACTTGGGGCGGTTTTGGCCAGGCTCCTAAATTTCCTCAGCCAGGTTTGTTCTTTCCTATCCTGCGTTTTCTTTGGCTTGGCTAGAAGTGGTGTGGAGGGATGGTTCTTAGACTTAGACTTAACTTAAAACCTATAAACTGAAAACTTAATCTTAACAACTCAAATTCCAATATTTTGTGTGAAGCATAGAAATGGGTGCAAAATTGTGCAAAATCATTAAAATCAGTGTTGCAGTAAATTCTTGAATCTGGTTTTGTTGACCCCTATCTCGGTGCACAGTTTTGTAAAGTATTTTCATTGTTTTTTAGTTAATTTTGATTTCATGCTGCGATTTTATGCTCGTGGTATTTTGGGCTCTTCAAAATCGTTGGCCGAATTGGCTTTGGATATGTGTGAGGGAACCTTTCAGTTTATGGCCAACGGTGGCATTCACGATCACGTCGCTCAGGTACATGAAAATTGGTGTGACAAACTTGAAGGATTTCTCACACTTTCTAAGCACGCCAATAAATGTTGGTGGGGGAGGGGGAGGAATATATATTTCACATTCACATGCAATACGACTTTTATGATGTTGTTTTGATTGATGGATTTTTGTTTGTTTGCTTACGATTTTTTAGATCTCGAAAAATGTGGCAATGTATCGTTTTTGGGATTTGACATAACTTTTGGCGTGCTTAGATTGAGTCTATGTATGCAGTTCGAGATTAACGGTTAACTGAAATTTTCTTTTTGGGTATATACTACTATCATCGTCTGACGTTCGAAAATTTGACAACCTTTAATCTCGGACTTTGATTTCTTCGAATGTGAAACAAAACTTTTAAGCTTTCTACCTATGCGTGAAATTGTTGTTTAGGCAATAAACAATTTTTCTTGAGCCGTTATGTGGCATGGACGAAATCTAAAGGAGGGAAGTGGGACTATTCCTTAAAAATGTTGGCCCATACTCTTGACAAAATTGCCCAAGGTGGAATTCATGATCATATTTCCCAAGTAGAGTCTACTTTCTTGTAACCACATAATATGCTGTTGTCTCAGGTATTTTTTTAGAAGAAGGTTGTTAGATTTCGTCCAGCTAAATATTTTTGAAATGCTGAGTTTCAAATAAAACAGCCTTTCATAGAGTTTAGTTTTAACTGCTAACTACATACATAATATTGTGCGCTTTTGACTATTGATTGTTAACCATAGAACTCGAGTTTTAAGATACTTGTGCCGATTTAGGGATTTCATCGGTATTCAACGGACCGCAAATGGCATGTGCCCCACTTTGAGAAAATGCTCTATGATCAGGGGCAGCTTGCAGTTTCCTATGCTGAAGTCTACCAGGTGATTTAAGAATTTTTTAGTAAAATTGGTAAGGACCAAAGTTGTCGTTGACCAACGATAAGGAAATTCTTGTCGTATTTGCCCAAGTTCGAGCTAATGAGATTTAAAACTCATGAGTTTTATTCCTGGAATTGACAGTTTGATGCTTTGAGTTGGATGATTGTCAGTGTTTCAGCATTGGCCGTTTCTTATTAGGGTCTGTCGTGGGAGCTTTTACAGACGTGTACCTTCACTTGCAGGTAGAGTAGAGTACAGTGTAACCTTGTTTTTACAAAAATAGTATATAGTATATTTGAACCAAGTCTGGCAGAGGTCGCATGCACTACTAATATAGGAATTTTATATGTTTTTACGTGTATAGCTGGAAAGTTCATGAATTAGCACGAGAGAGTGTTTTTATTTCTTTAATTTCGGTCGGACTTCTATTTTGTGTTAACTTCTTCCCAGAAAATAAATCCCGGAAAAGGAAAATAAAAAGTTGGTACGTAACCTAATTTTACTATAATATTATAAGCCCTCTATTTTTTATATTGTTTTCAACATTCTTATTTCAGATAACAAAGAAATCTGAGTATGCTGATACTGTTGTTGATATTCTGACATACGTTTCCAGAGATTTGAGAAACCCCGTAGGTTTAGGTTTATTGTTCATTTAGTTCATATCCAGTTTTTGTTCTTGACTGGTAACTTTGTAGTGTTTTGCCAGTTTTTTGCTGGTGGTGCTCTAAGCAGCCACAAATGAAAATCCATCTTTTTCTGAGTTTAAATAACTACTGAAACCTAAAAGTGCTAGTTCTTTTGATTGCGATTTTTTAGAACGGCGGATTTTATAGCGGGGAAGATGCCGATTCCCTACCAACTGCTAAAGATACTCACAAAAAGGAAGGCGCCTTTTGTGTGTGGACAGAGCAAGAGTTGAAGTGCGTAAAAGTTGCAACTCATTCTGCTGCTGCTGTGTTTTGACGATAAATTTTGGAATATTGGTAGAAATTCAGTTGTACATTTTCGGGGATATAAGTCTTACTTCCTGACCTTCAATTTTTCTTGACTAACCTTTAGGCTTTCTGGTTTTCATTTTCTTTGTAGGACTCATTTGAAGAAGCCTGTATCAGGCCACGAATCAGTTACACTGTTTGATGTGTTTGCGGATTACTACTCTGTTAAACCTGACGGAAATGTGGATCCGTACCAGGTTTGAACGAATGCAGCTCTTTGGCTTTTTGCAGAGACTGTAGTTTTGCTTGTCTAGTTTGTGCCGGTATTACCATGAACGTGGTTCATAGATATTCTGGCACTTGTAAATTTGAATTTCGAGTCTTTGTGACAAATTAAAATTCTCTTGTGCATTTTTGCATACTGTATATCTTGGGACCTTTTCTTGCTCGAGGCAGAAGAGTAGACTTAAAATTTTAACTCTTTTAACTCTGGAGGCCAATTAAAGTGAACTGTTTAATCTTTTATGTTGTTTAACCATTTTAACTCTTTTAACTTGTTTAACTCGCTTCGCGAAAAGGCCACTAGAAGTCCTTCTGTGAGAGAACTCAAGTGAGCAGCTGACACGTACTTTCCCAAGCACTTGTGGTCCGATTTGAACTTTATCCTTTTGAACTTTGTCAAAATTTTATCGTTTAAAAGCTTACATAAATGGGCACACACAGAATATTACAAATTTGTCAATCACTTATTTAGCCTTGTGGAAAGTATTCTAAAAATTATTTTTGTTGCAATAGATTTTTTAACATGACCTCTCATAAGCTGTGGTAGTGCTTTTCTTATTCTTAGGATCCACACGATGAACTGAAGCATCAGAATGTTTTGATTGTGTTGGGATCAAAAGAGCAGACGGCTCGGAAATTCAACCTTTCAGTGGAGTCTTTGGAAACTGCTTTGACTGAAGCTCGCAAAATATTGTTCGATGTGCGATTGGGTCGACCAAAACCGCATCGTGACACGAAAATATTAACAGCTTGGAACGGTCAGTTCTACTCTATTTGAATAAAGCTTTGTAGATTTTTATTTGGAACTGAGCTGGGTACGTACTACGTACATAATAGTCTAGGAGAAGCAAACCTAGAAGATTGTTTTATCGTCGTTTTCGGTTTTCATAGCCTATTGCTAACAATCTTGCATTCAAGCAATGTAATATTATTCTCTGCAAAGATAAAGCAATGATTTAAAGTTAATTGTCTATCTGTCGCTCGTTAATTTCCGTTGCCGCTGGACTATAAAAGAACATTTAGAATTAGTTTCTTGGACATGATTTCTTGTCAAACAACTGTGGAAACTTGTTCTGGAATTGAAATTTTTTGCTCTAGGGTTAATGATCAGTGGATTTGCTAAAGGTGGAGCCGCGTTGAACCGAGATGAATTTATTGAGAAAGCGGTAGAAGCTGCGGAATTTGCTCGAACTCATTTAACCAAAGATGGCAAATTGTTGCGAAGCTGCTACGCTGATGAGAGTGAAAATATTGTTCAGCTGTAAGAATGGTGTATTTTACAGAAGATAGTAACTGTGCTAATGGGATGTGAGGTGAAATTTAGAATTAGATGTTCTTAAACTTAAAGTTTTTACCTAACCAGCTGTGGAAAATTGTCTTACAGAAATTCTATTCAAATTTCTTTATAAACAATCGGGGGTTGGATATGAACCCCTTTCTCGTTAAGTATCACGTTGCTTCGCTTTGATGAAAAGTGTAGTCTAGGTTTGTGCAGTTTGTAAGTGTACAGATACCTCATTTTTGAATTTAGGAGTGAACCCGTGAGCGCTTTTGCGGACGATTATGCGTTTCTGATTGCGGGTTTGCTGGATTTGTACGAGGCCTGCTTTGATGATCGATGGCTACGCTGGGCTATGGAGCTTCAGCAGGAGATGGATGAGCGGCTTTGGGATTCGGAGGGTCTGGGATATTTTCAGGCCGGTGGAGATGATAAGAATTTGATTATTCGTATGAAAGAAGGTCTGTTGTTGGTTTTTACAGTATTTAAAATATTCCAAAAGTTATCTGGTTAGCACATAATTTTTATTCAATTTCATTATTTGTGGTTTTGCTTTATATTATGGCTGCAGTATGTGCCAACTACTGATACTGAACCTATAACCATTTTTCGCCATAGTATGCAATGTTTTTATTTTTGATTTTTGAAGGACGTCAGGTTCGTTTTACTTATTTTAGATCAGGACGGTGCTGAGCCGAGCGCTAACTCCGTTGCGGTTCTAAATCTGTTGCGGCTATCCAGACTGTTAGACAAGCCTGAGCTGGGCGAGAAGGCTGAACAGATTTTGAAAGTTTTTGCCAAACGTCTGGAAAAGTTACCAATTGCTTTGCCCAAAATGGTGTGCGGGTTGATGTTACACAATGCGCCGCCTTGCCAGGTATAATAATATTAAGTATACATAAGAGTATGACAGCAGGCTGGCTCTCTGTTATTAGCTGCTGGGCTTTGCTTTGCTTACTAAATTTCTGACACTAAATTTTGTCTTCTATTTCTGCATGCCGAGGCTCAAGACCGGTGCAGTTGTGCTTACAGTGTTTTCCGGTTCCAACACGTAAATACAGTGAGTATATACAAATTTACACTGACTCGTGGGTACCATTGGATACACATCCCTTCAACTTACTACTGTTTAGGAGTTATTTGGCGAAAGTTTTTGTTGTATCTCTTCTAACAACTTCAGAACCTGTTTTTTATGTTAAAATGCTTAGGCGATTTTATTAACTTATGTACTTGACGATCTATAACTTACTGATATTTTGTTTGTTATAGCCGTTTCTCATTGATTGGATTTTATTGTTTTTGTGTTCCAGATTGTTATTGCTAGTCATTCCAAGGACGATCCTATTGCGAAAGATATGCTAAAGTATATCTCGGGTGAATTTTTGCCCAATAAGCTGCTCGTGTGGCTAAATAGGGAAACTGGTAGGTACTTGCTAATATCAAACAAAAAGTCTTTCATGTGCGTATTTTGTCGTGCCTTGCCCTCTGCCCTTGACTGTCTAATTTTGGTTGTGATAAGTTGAGCTTCACAGCTTCACTTGGATAGACAGCAAATCAAAAATACTCTGGAACTGTACTGCAAACTGTTTTAAGTAAAATCATTCATTCCTTCTTCTCTTTTTCTTTTTATGTTGTATCTGTACGTTTCATGTATTAACGTCACGTCTTGAGGCGACCAGCGGCGAACTTTCCTTTTGTGCTTATTTATATCTTTTATATTTATAATAAAATTATTAAAACACCTAAAGTCTGACACAAAAATGTGTGAACAAAATCTGTAAGGCCTCCCGTGAACTAAATATACGTAGTAACCCCATAAAACCATATATTTTCGGAATCCTTGCAGCGAGACGAACATTTTTATAAAATTTAAATTTTTTTAAAAATTCAAAAATTTTAAAGTATGGTTTTTCGGGGAATTTTTTCGGACCGTTCAAGGTATTCAGCTCATTCATTCCGAAAAATTTTCCCATCCGAAGACGCATCGATTGACACAAGAACGGAAAAAAATCGGTTGAGAAATAAGCATTTTATTCTAAAAACTCGTTTTTCCATTTTCTTTGATGTTTGCCGCTTTTTGCAGCTTTGACTGGTTGTTACTCACGACTCGCTCAACGGAAATTTTTTCGATTAGATTTTCAGGACCGCCTAGGCGTCCGCTTTCAACTGATGTATGTGGTATTTCAAATTTTAAAAGTTGATATTTTGAAAAATACCACTTTTTGACCAAAAATTTCGGCATAGCGAATTCAGCAAAAGTGAGTAAAAATAGCGTAATCATAAAGTTCAATTTGAGCTGAATACAACGATATAAAGTTTTCGTGGCTACGACTTATATTGCGTCCGCAATGATTTTTCAAACAATACCCCTTATTTCAGCTGGTTTTTGGCTCTCTTTGATGTTGCCGCCGTGATTTGACTGAATCAGTGTAAACTAGCAAAAACCAGCTGAAATAAGGGATATTATTTAAAAATTCACTGCTGACGCAATATAAGTCGTAGCAACAAAACTTTTATATCGTTGGATTCAGCTCAGCTTGAACTTTATGATTATGTTATTTTTACTCACTTTTGCTAATTTTGCTTTGCCGAAATTTTGGGTCAAAAAGTGGTATTTTTCAAAAAATCGACTTTCAAAATTTGAAATACCACATATATCAGGTGAAAGCGGACGCCTAGGCGGTCCTGAAAATCTAATCGAAAAAATTTTCCGTTGAGCGAGTCGTGAGTATTAACAACCAGTCAAAGCTGCAAAAAGCGGCAAACATCAAAGAAAATTAAAAAACGAGTTTTTAGAATAAAATGCTTATTTCTCAACCGATTTTTTCCGTTCTTGTGTCAATCGATGCGTCTTCGGATGGGAAAATTTTTCGGAATGAATGAGCTGAACGGTTCGAAAAAATTCCCCGAAAAACCAATATTTTAAAATTTTTGAATTTTTAAAAAAATTTAAATTTTATAAAAATGTTCGTCTCGCTGCAAGGATTCCGAAAATATATTGTTTTATGTGGTTACGACGTATATTTAGTTCACTGGAGGCCTTACAGATTTTGTACACACATTTTTGTGTCAGACTTTAGTTCCGTACGGCTCCACTGATGAGCCGCCTGCATCGTGAACTCTGGTCTGGTAGAGGTAGAATGCACTAATAATATAGATTGTTTAATGTTATTTTTTGACACTGCTACGAAACCATTCTAACCAGATAATATCCGGTACGTATCTCTGTTAGTTTCTTATTCATAAATTTAATGCTGTAGCTAGCCAACTGTATGACCTCAGTCTTTTATTTTTGCCAGATTCATTTTTGACGGATGCAGTGAGTCACTACAAAGCCCTGGCGCCTCAGGATGGCAAAACAACGGCCTATGTCTGTGAAAATTTTGCCTGCTCTCTTCCGGTGCATTCAGTTGAAGATTTGAAGAAGGCTCTGTTTAAGGAATAACGAATATGGATTAAGAACAATGAACTTGAACAAAGTTGTATTTTATTGTACTGCTAACTAACTAATTATATTTGTGCATTCATATTTTTGTCAGATACGTTTGACTAGTTTTTATATAGTAAAAGTTTTATTGGTTTTAATTAGTGTCTTCGATTATATGTGTTAGTTTAGAGAAAATTGGTGACCTAATTTTGACTTTCAGTTGTTACAATAATATTATTTTTATTAGCTTTTACTCAGAGGTTTTATTTTTACTTCGGCGTTTTGGCCGAGTGGTAAAGATCTTATGGTCCTAGGTTCGAACCCCCGCTACCACAAGGCTTTCACAAATCCCCTTGAGCAAGGGACTAAGCACGGTTCGCTGTGGGCTCCAGCCAACCCAGCTGTCTATCCTTAACTGGTTGGTAAATGGGTACCACTGCGGTGGGAAGGTAACAGGAGTCTGTGTTCCGGTGTAATGCCTGATGAAGGGCTGGCCCCCTTCCGTAGATGTAGTCAACATTAGAGTTGTCGCTCCTGGCTTCGGGCTATGAATCCGGAGATAAGCGCCGGCACCCTATAACCTTCTGTAGGTTGGAGTTCTCTCCATGGGTCACTTTACCTTTTTAGCTTTTACTCAAGTGGCTTGATAATGAGGAATTAAATTAAGGAATTGAAGAAAGCCTGAAAATTTGTGTTCTCCCATGTAGTTCTTCACGCAATAGGAGCGCACCAGCAAAATCCGAAAACTTGAAAATCTGTTGTTTTTTGATGTGATAAACTTGAGACAACATTTTTCTGCTGCTTGATCGCAATAGTTCTGCTTTCATTTCTACCGAAAGCTGCTGTTTTTGCCACTTCGCCCCAGTCGGCAATCCGGTTAGGGGTAGTGCCAGCCCAGAACGTTTACATTTTGAGTGGAGGGGGATGCTGGTCCTGAATAATTGTCACAGATTGCCCGAGGTGTTCTACAAGGTTCAGTACGTCCATTATGTCCACCGTAATGCAGGTGCTGTGGTAACTTCATACCTGATAGGTGGCCACCCCATTGACATTCTCGGTAGATTGCCTTGGGGGAATGACAGCAGTGTTGTTGACCGGCCGGGTGGAAAACTGCCAGCTGGCTACCGGCCGGTGACCGGCCAGCCAAGATGTGCACGTCTGTAAAACGGCCGTCTTCAGAAGGTCGGCCGGCCGGTAACGGCCTGCCTACGAAAGTTTTGGCCGGTCAACAACCCTAAATGACAGTCAGAAATTAGGATGCTAGAGATCTTTTTTGTTATTCTCTAGAATTGACATTACCCTCCACTTTGTAGCTAGTGAACTACCTCTCGGCATGGAGGCTCTGCTGCTGTGTTCACTATTCATTGTGATTGTTCATTAATAATAACAAAATATCTCTCAATCGTCTTAAATGCCGGTTCACAGGCTCAGTCGTATGTCGCGTGTCGCAGAGCCGTATGTCGCGTGTCGCTTGTCGCGACAGTGTTCACAGGTTCATAGCTTGTTGCGACAAAAGTGTCGTGCGACAAATTGTCGCGTGTAGCAAGGAGTTGAAAATGTTTTAACTTTTGTCGCGTGTCGCGTGCCTCTAGCCTATGAAATGTAGGCTTTGGCAAGTGTTGCACTGAAATTTCCTGCGACAGGACATAAGCCTGTGAACACATCAGTCACTGCGACATACTACAAATCCTAACGCGACATGCGACATACGACTTGCGACATGCGACACGCGACAAGCGACAGCCTGTGAACCGGCCTTAACTGTCTCTTCAAATATCTTTTAATGAGCATTTGTAAGCTTTCTTGAGAATTTGTTTCCAGGGAGCTTTCTTTCCAGAGTACTGTTCTGGACTGATCAATTGCCACGTGCATTTTCTTGAATTAATCTTACTAATGGATTCGCTTTCAAAGAGATCTGATAGATAAGCCAATAGTTGATTGTTTTGTTACTATCAGTTAATTAGATCGCCCCAATAGGTAGTTTGAGTCAAGCTAAATGATAAATTTTTAGGCTGGTGGTTGACATTAAGTCAACGGTGTAGCCAGAAAAAAAATTGGAGGGGGTATTACAAAATTTATTGGAGGGGAGGGTGATCTGCTGAGTTGTTTTTAGGGAAAAGGAGCCTCCCCTAGCTCAAAGAGTAACCTTCAGAAATCTCGACTTTCGCCCCATGGCCAAAAAATTGTCAACTCTATATATGCAAAATTTTGTGGCTTTTCATGAATCTTCATTGTTTTAGCTTTATAACACCCAAGATTTTATAATAGAAAGAGTAAGTCACTCAGCGCTTCTTAAAGTAGAAAGCTTGCAATATGCAGTATGCGAAATCTCGAAGGGGGGACTTCTCAGCGTGTAAACATAACACGCTGACATTTTTCAAAAACAGGTGTGTTCGACAAATTATATACTTGAGCTAGGAAAGTCGCACAGCAATAACTTTTTATATTATGTAACGGAAAACCAGATTTTTGTAACTATATATAAATCACGTAGTTCGGTCCAGGCATCTCTTACAAATCTGGCAACAACGTAAGGTATATATTTTCAAGATATGATAAAATTCCTTGAATTTTTGTGGAAAGGAAGTTTTGTTACCGGATGTGGAAGAGATTGCCTTAACCGAACCGCATAATTTTATATCGTTAAAAAGATGTAGTTCTCCGCAACGTAGTGATATAAAAATTATTGCTGCACGACATTCCTAGCTCAAGTTATATATAGTTTTAATTAGTCGAAAACGCCCATTTTTGAAAAATGTCAGCGTGCTGTTTACACTCTGAGAAGCCCTATTCCGAGATTTCTGCCTTAATGATTTGAGCATGTTGCAACTTAGGAAGGGTTGTTGTCTTACTCTTTCTATTATAAACTCTTGATAACATCTGTATAAGTTACCCACTTTATAGCATTTTTGGGGATTTCCAACACATAACGTTTAAATTTACAAAACAATTTTCCAAAAATGTCCTCAATTTGGGTGAGCCCCCTGCCTTGATGGGGGGAGCGGGCTCCCATAAAAATTGTCTAAAAACTTAGCTAGACGGTTTGAGGGAGCGAGCGGAAATGCTAGAGTTGAAGAGTTTTTAAAGCAGAAAATGTTTTACGATGCTTCTCAGAAGCGAACAAGAGTAGTAGGGCTCAGATGCTTTCATGCTCGCGATTGATGTTTCAATATTATGTCAGGCGACGTCATATAAACTCATAAGGAGGGCATAGGCATATGCTCATTTTATGTGTCCAAAATTCAGGGGCTCAAGTTTTTGAAAATATGTACGCTTCCCGTACCTCATGGAAAGCAAACTTTGGGGTTCTAACTCATCATTTTCGTTGCGAGAAATTCACCTGTCCCTGCTTGCGCCCCTGCATTATATTTCATAACTAAGTTCGAATCTACAAAGTATGGTAGAAGACTTCATCAGTTGTTCACTACATTGAATATTTATTAACAACTAGGTTTCACCATTTCCTAAGTTAAGTTCTGTGTGGCTGTGATGGAAAATGCTTGCGAAACGAAGGAATAGAAGGAAAAGTGTCACACTGTTCGATGTCACAAAGTATCACACACAATTCGAAGATTAAATGCTTTGTCTAACTTCAGCTTTATCAAGTTGGCAACTTTAACATGAATGAATTTAAGGAATTTTGTAGGTATCCGTGTAGCATCACTGCCAGCTTTGTTGGGACATTTTGGGTACTGACCCTCGGCAATATTCTCTGATCTGCGTGAGCTTCATTGACGTAACAGTTGGATTTTGTTTCAAATTTTTCAATTTTTTGTCAAACCCTTGGGCGTAATTAAATTAGAAGCTATGCCTTCCTTTCTGCAGTGGAGGCCTGGGCTGGGAGAAGGTTTGCTTGGAAATTATTTTGCCTTTTAGACTGTCTTTGAACGTCATTTTCTGCCACCATGGAAATCCCTTCTTTATCAGCCAAGTCCTGCGAGCTTGCGTGCTGCATTTTATGACCGGCTTATTGAGTTGGGGCTTTGACGATAGTGCCTGCCTGATTCTATGTATATATATTCGTAGCTATAGCCTATCCCACCCAACCATGTTTTCTTTCTGCTTAATTCATATGAGCACTGGATGAGCTCTCTGTGCTTATAATAAGCTTGTTGAGTTTTTGTCCGTTGGGGAAAATTAAGTGGATCTATTGTTATTATTATTTTTGTGATGGAAGAAAGTTTTAGTCGTTCGTCTGATCTGATGTCATCTTCTATTTTTATGTAGTGCATTTTATCCTCTAAAGCTAGTCTGTTATTGTGCTGATATGGCATTTGAAGTTGAGCCTAAATTTTATTCATTAAAAGTATTAATATTTTTACTTTTATAAACCTATGGGCACTGGGCAGTTACATCCATTTTTAACCTTTAAAGAGATGGGTAGGTTACGTATAAGTAAATTTTCTGTTGCTTGCAAGATGTCATTGAGAAGTTACTTTGGCTGGCTTTCGTAAAAAATGATCAGCTCTTGCTGGAAAAGGTGTGGGCGTCTTGTGGACTCTTCCGTTAATGATATTTGCTGGTTGCCTTGGCAACAACTTTTAAGAATCGCAAAAACTAGGTGTGTTATTTTATGATTTCAGCTGGTTTGGAGCAATATGCACAATATACCTGATTATAACTGGTTCGAGGACTGATCAAATTTATGCACGATTTTATGTTAAACATTTTTAAACGTACGTATACATATAGCGTAACGGAAAAGCCAAACCCGGTTCGCAAACACATAATTGGATCCTGCGATTTAGTTAGATATCTATCTCTATAACTAAAGTCTGACACAAAAAATGTGTATAGAAAACTGTGATCACATCTAATTTGCATATTTGAATATTTTGAATATGAATATTTGAATTTGAATAATTTGTGTATACAATACGCAATGTGGGCAATGAAAATAAAGTGTCATGAAAACTGTGATCACATCAAGCAAACCATCTCCCCGCCAATGTTTTGTTTTTCTCAAAACTTGACTTCGGCTTGACTCAAATTTTGTATGCATGCTTCCCAACAGATACCTAATTTGACTGGAAATATTTTAAAATTTTAAAATTTTTAAATATATATTTTAAACTTTTTCAGTTAAATATAAAGCAAGGGAAACCCGAGGCGAACCAGAAAACATTTTGTCATCGATCTTGCGAAAACATTGTATACATAGTGGTTTTCTGGATCGTGGAGACTGATGTCCGTTTTTGATTCAATTTTTTGTTGGTTCTGTATAAGCTGAAGTAGTAAGCTTATGGTGTAAGCTTATACTGAACTAACGAAAAACTGAATCGAAAAACGGACTTCAGACTCGAGTTCTACATACGACCCAGAAAATCCCTGTATCCAAGGTTTTGGCAAGATTGATGTCAAAAAGCTTTTGCATCCCCTTGCCCTCCCCTTGAAAAATTGAAAAGAAATTTTATTACCTATCAATTGGATATATGTTGGGATGCATCCACACAAAGTTTGAACTAAATTAGTTAAGTTTTGCTAAAGTTAGTATCAAGTGACCCCCCCTCAGTTGAGGCTGGGGGGGAATTGTTTACTTGATCCTTAAAACGATTTATCCGAATTAAATTAAAACAATTAAAACTCACGCAAACACTCAGTTCGAATTACATGTTATTGATACTCGCTACCAGTCATTCTTCAGAATTCTTCCATGCACCCTTTTCTTCGTTTTTCACAACCGTAGTCATCGCATCGCAATCATTAAATACTCATCATCATAAAGTTCACCACAAATATGTACTCTGATCATGAAGAGTTCAAAACTTTAAGTCAGTAATTCATCTTTCCTTACAGAGATTGCTCGACACCAAGCTTATTCAACTAAGCTTCTACCTTTTAAGAGGTCAGGCTTTAATTTTTCTAATCTAACGCTATCTGAGACTGTTCGTTTTAAAACGATCGTGCCTAAGATTTTTACTGTCGTCCAAAAAATTAAAAATATATATAATTTTAGAGAATAGAACTATGAAGGTGTGCTAGTATTGCTATTACGTAATCTGAATTATTAGACGCCCTCCTCTTTTACTTCCGTTCGCCGTGACAAATGTTTTCCTTCCTTTCAAATGAAATATTACGAACTATATAAGCCTTACAGAGATCTTTGCTAAGATGCAGAATAGAGGTATACAGACAAAATAAGCATGAAGGTAGCACCTGATATATGTGTAGAACTTCTACGTACCTTAGGCTTAAGTCACCGTCCATTTAGGCCTGCTATGGCTTCCTAAAGTACACTCTTGTCTCCATTTACCAGCGTCTATATTATGTCTATTCTCGGCTTTGATTTGCATTACTGTGCTTTTCCGATTTTTGAGATAGAAAAAAGTTTGATTTGTTTTATGTAGATTTCATGAGGGGCTGTTTTTCCTTTTCCTTTCATTTTCCAGGCTTCCCAGTTCAAGTAGGAAGGGAGAGAGAGAGCGAGGACATTCGCTTACGTGTTGCGTCGTAGATGTACGCCCATGTAATGGGAACAGTATTGATTTTGAGGACATGCCCCGGGTCTGAAGCCCCCCTTTTAGCCTTTCTCCTCTGCTAGTTTAGGAGTTTAACGAACTTGCCTTTGTCTGTCGTCCTGTCATTTTCTTTTCCTTGCAGAAAAACCTTGGACTGGAGACGTCGTCATTTTCTACGATTGTCAATGTAAATTGGCTTTCATTCACCTACGTATCGTCTTTTGTAGTTTTTATTACCTAGTTTTTTACCCCCCTTGTCTACGAGTATATATTTCTGCAATTTACGTTGTTTGAAATGTTGTGTGAATGAAAGATTTTGTAGTAGTCAGTCCAATCCCGTCAGCACTAGGCAGAGTGTGTAAGTACATTGCAACTACTGTACATTAATTTTGCAGTATGAAGATTTTAATTTGGTGCTGATAAATTTTTAAACAAAAATTGATGCAAGTGTGCTTAGAGGACTGCGTAGCTTCTTTGGCTAACACCGATTTTTATTCATGTGCTAGAGAATTAATTGAAACTACGGAATGATTAAAGGATTGCTGTTTTATGCTATTAGAGTGACTTAAAGTGAAGTTTAGAGCTTTGTTTAGTTATTGCATGCCACAGGAATGCATTGACCGACCACAATGAACACAACCGCGAATTTGGATTAGACGTATATATATATTTGCAGACTACAGTCCACGAAGAAAATTGATCTTCTCGCAAGACATGATTATGCTATACAGACATAAACTTTATCGTATTTTTTAAAAAATTGAATAAAATTGGTGAAAAGCGATTTGTTTTTTATTTTGAAATTTCATGTCTAAAATAAGATCAATTTAAATCACCATTGTATTAATACAATTTAATAAGAGTACACTCTTAAAAAGATTCCTGTAGAAATTACAGCAGTGTTCCACAAAAGTGCTCCTGTACGGTCAGTCAATAACGGAGATTTTTGCTTTTTCCACAAAATAACCTTTGTATTTTACCGGCCTCTAGAATAGTAAAAATTGCAAGAGTTTCCTGTAGAAAATGCTAATGAAACCTGTAGTTTTTTACAGGAGTTTCCTGTAGAAAATACTAAACGAACTTGTTGTAGTTTTTTTTCAATTTTTGGACAGTCCTAAAGACGATACCAAACGTGTTGTTTTTTGCAAGAGAAACCTATAATTTTTGCTGGATTGACCTGTGTATATATATTCATGAAAAAAGGGCAGGTGGGGGGGACCGCTCCTATTTGTGGCAGGGAGCGGTCGATACAAAAATCATCCACTGGCAGGGTATTTTTTAGGAATCAAAGTGATCAAGTAAACAAGTAAACAATCGGATCAAGTAAACAATCTCCTAAATAGGGGTTTTCTAGGTCGGAGAACATGACTCTGAAATCCATTTTTTGATTCAGGTTTTTGTTTGTTCAGTGTAAGCTAAATTAGTAAGCTTAAGATATATATAAGCTTATGCCGAACTAACGAAAAGCTGAATCGAAAAACAGACTTCAGATTCGTGTTCTACTTCCTTGAAAACCCCTTTTGAACCTTGAAAACCCTTGAAAACAACTTGTCAGCAAAATCAGAGGGAAAATTTTTTGGTCCCCTTGGTCCCCCTTAAAAACGTACAAATTTAAATTTTTTAAAATTTTATTACCAATCAAGCAAATATCTTATGTTGGGATGCGCCTACACGAAATCAGCTAAATTGGTCAGGTTTTGAGAAAGTTAGCTATTAGCATCAAGTAAACCCCCCCCCCCCCCAATTGAGGCTGGGGGTGGCGGTTTGAAGATTGTTTGAAGATCCTAGATGCCTTTTGCAAAAGGTCAGTCTAACTAGTTTAGACTACCTGAAAGTCTAGTGTGCATAGTGCACTAGTGCACTCAAAGCTTGTGCAAATGTGCGTATATGGAATTATCACCAAGTTTTGCTCAAATACGGTTGTCAGGCGCGGTTTGTTTGGTCAACAACCAAATTGATGCAGTTCTGTAGCTTAGTCTCGTAAAACTTTTGCTTCCTGATGTGCCGCACTCACCGTCACGACAACCTGAATCCGCCAGTGTTGAGGTCATGGTTAGCAACCTTGCCTGAGCAGATGTTAGATGGATCCATATTTTCCTCAGACAGATTTGTCTGGCGCACAAAAATAACAATATTTTCTATTTCCTTTGTTGTAGATCTCGGCTAATGCGGGAAAAACCCACTGCCAGTGTGAGCTACCGGTATGAGCTATATAGCATTTTAATAGCCTATCTTGAAGAGCATCCAAAACTATCCCAGATCGTACATGTGACGCCCCTGTGCTTCCTCCTGTAAATTTTTTGGGACTTTGAAATGTTTGGAAGTTGGAGTCCGACCATGTGCATACTATTTCCAAAATTTGCCTATGTTGTTTATGTGTGAAACATACAACATTTCGTATGACCATATCACCTCAATCTTTGTACAAAAGCTAATATATTTTGATGCAGTCATACTAAAAACAACCCGCTCTTTCATCTGGAACGTCTAGAAATGCTCTTGGAAACTGTCCAAAAAATTTTCGGGATGGGATTTTTCCCGCAGTTTGTTTTTTCCGCCAGTTTGGGACAATTTTTCTCGATAAGGGCACATCCTAGCGAGGTTTTCTGTAGCTCATAGGAAAGCTTACAACTAGGCCTTATATATGCGACAATATTCCTAACGCGAAGATGTGCCATAGTTTCGAGAGCTGAGTCTTCCTTATTTAGTTTCTGGCATCAAGAGTATGCTTTAAATTTTGGATTTGTTGTGATTCTGTATCAGTCGTTACCTTTAGCCTTTCTCAAGACCCAAAGTGCCAGCTAAGTCTGAGTGATTGAAGTTTGATTCTAACTCGAGATTAGGCTTTTCCTAACTCCCCCAGGGACCAGTTTGAACCAACATTTAGACCGTGAATTTGTCTCTATTTTTATGTTTGGACCTCATATCATCATTTACGTATGAGTCTCTATGCGTCCTATATTAATGAGTTTGTCTTGCTCCATCTGTCAGCGTTGGGAAAAGTTGCATCATATGCGTATATACGTATAGGCATGGTTGATTTAGGCTTGTGGGGGATCTCATTTCTTCTTCTTTTGCTTTGGCTGGTTGTTATGACGTTGACTGGTAAGAGCCCACGCTTTTTGAACTGCGCCAGCTGGGGCCGGGTTGTTTCCTTTGCGTGCGCTTTCCTTTGAAGACAAAGTATTAGTATATAATTCTTATTATCAGATTATATATACTCGTTTGTATTATGATATACATATATATACACTTATATACGTATATATTGGTATATATATAGATTTTAATGCCTCTTATGCAGTTCAGCTTTCACTCTCTCCCGCTCTCCAAGCCTTCTCATTCTTTTTTCTCTTTCTCTCTCTCTGTCTCTGATGACGAGGGTCTATCGTTTCCAATTAATTTTTCAGAATCCCCTTCGTCCCCGTCTCCCCTCAGCTCAGAGAGTGTGTCGGCTGTTGCCTCTGTTTTCATCTGGCTCAGCCAGGCAAGACTGACTCTCCAGTTGAGGACTTTTCTGAGCCTACCTCGCCTCCCCCCTTTGCTCTGCCTCAGTTCAGTTGTTCTGCCTGATCACATTTCACCCCTCTCCCCTCCCCTTTGCGTCTCAGAATCAGTTTCTCTTGCTTTTTCTCTCTGTCTCTGAAGTTGCCGTGTTGTTTTTCAACTTAATTACTTTGCTTTCATTGAACAATTAACCTAATGCAAACCCCGTTTGTAATAGATATCCATATCCGCTCTGTGCAAATAGAAACGAAATCTTTTGTTTTTTGGCTTTATCCTTCAAATTCATTCAAGCTGTGCTGTGCTCAGTTTCTTTGAGTAGCACCATTTTCTAGTCTGAATATTTATGGTTTTCTGGGGAAGGAATGTTGCTGATTACGGTATCCAGGGGCGCACTTAAGGGGGGGGGGGGGGGGGGGGGGGGCCGCCCCCCCGAAACCAGATGTAAAGCAAAAATTTTATTGTCCGCGCGCAGCGCGACATAAAATTTCAAAAATTTTCGCGCCTTCAGCGCGAAATCAACTTTATTTTCGCTTAATTTACCCTTATTTCGGCGTTTTAAACCTTTCAATAGCAACTTTTTTAAGATTTTCAAAAATTTTTGCGCCTTCGGCGCGAAATTTAATGAATTTTTGCTTAATTTACGCTTAGTTTTGCTTTTCAAACCCAATTTTCAAAAATTTTTCAACTTCTGGGGTGCTTCGCCCCTCAGACCCCCAAATTTTTCTGAGGTCCGCCCTCCGCGAAAAAATTTTCGGCCCATGTCAAGATAAAAGTCACTTTTTGATGCGTTCTGATCGACTACTTGATTTTCTTGAAGCTTTTATTTTCATGGGGGTTCTGGGGGTTCTTAATTTTTTGTAGAGATTTGATCTATAACTATGTTCAGTTTCATTTTTTGAT
>JASAND010031278.1:0-10229 GCA_030248195.1 Trissonchulus latispiculum
GCGGAAAATGCCATGACGCACATGTGCGTCATGCGGTCTATGCGAAAATGCCATGACGCACATGTGCGTCATGCGGAAATCTGCGGAAATGCCATGACGCACATGTGCGTCATGCGGAAAATGCAATGACGCACCTGTGCGTCTCGCGGAAAATGCCATGACGCACATGTGCGTCATGCGGAAATCTGCGAAAATGCCATGACGCACATGTGCGTCATGCGGAAAATGCCATGACGCACATGTGCGTCATGCAGAAAATGCCATGACGCACATGTGCGTCATGCGGAAATCTGCGAAAATGCCATGACGCGCATGTGCGTCATGCGGAAAATGCCATGACGCACATGTGCGTCATGCAGAAAAAGCCATGACGCACATGTGCGTCATGCGGAAAATGCCATGACGCACATGTGCGTCATGCTGAAATCTGCGAAAATGGTATGACGCACATGTGCGTCATGCGGAAATCTGCGAAAATGCCATGACGCACATGTGCGTCATGCGGAAAATGCCATGACGCACATGTGCGTCATGCGGTCTCTGCGAAAATGACTTGACGCACATGTGCGTCATGCGGAAAATGCCCTGACGCACATGTGCGTCATGCGGAAATCTGCGAAAATGCCATGACGCACATGTGCGTCATGCGGAAAATACCATGACGCACATGTGCGTCATGCGGAAATCTGCGAAAATGCCATGACGCACATGTGCGTCAAGCGGAAAATGCCATGACGCACATGTGCGTCATGAGGTCTCTGCGAAAATGCCATGACGCACATGTGCGTCATGCGGAAAATGCCATGACGCACATGTGCGTCATGCGGAAAATGCCATGACGCACATGTGCGTCATGCGGAAAATGCCATGACGCACATGTGCGTCATGCGGAAAATGCCATGACGCACATGTGCGTCATGCGGAAAATGCCATGACGCACATGTGCGTCATGCGGAAATCTGCGAAAATGCCATGACGCACATGTGCGTCATGCGGAAAATGCCATGACGCACATGTGCGTCATGCGGTCTCTGCAAAAATGTCATGACGCACATGTGCGTCATGCGGAAAATGCCATGACGCACATGTGCGTCATGCAGAAAATGCCATTACGCACATGTGCGTCATGCGGAAATCTGCGAAAATGCCATGACGCACATGTGCGTCATGCGGAAATCTGCGAAAATGCCATGACGCACATGTGCGTCATGCGGAAAAATGCCATGACGCACATGTGCGTCATGCGGAAATCTGCGAAAATGCCATGACGCCCATGTGCGTCATGCGGAAAATGCCATGACGCACATGTGCGTCATGCGGAAATCTGCGAAAATGCCATGACGCACATGTGCGTCATACGGAAAATGCCATGACGCACATGTGCGTCATGCAGAAAATGCCATGACGCACATGTGCGTCATGCGGAAAATGCCATGACGCACATGTGCGTCATGCGGAAATCTGCGAAAATGCCATGACGCACATGTGCGTCATGCGGAAATCTGCGAAAATGCCATGACGCACATGTGCGTCATGAGGTCTCTGCGAAAATGCCATGACGCACATGTGCGTCATGCGGAAATCTGCGAAAATGCCATGACGCACATGTGCGTCATGCGGAAAATGCCATGACGCACATGTGCGTCATGCGGAAAATGCCATGACGCACATGTGCGTCATGCGGAAATCTGCGAAAATGCCATGACGCACATGTGCGTCATGCGGAAATCTGCGAAAATGCCATGACGCACATGTGCGTCATGCGGAAATCTGCGAAAATGCCATGACGCACATGTGCGTCATGCGGAAAATGCCATGACGCACATGTGCGTCATGCGGAAAATGCCATGACGCACATGTGCGTCATGCGGAAATCTGCGAAAATGCCATGACGCACATGTGCGTCATGCGGAAAATGCCATGACGCACATGTGCGTCATGCGGAAAATGCCATGACGCACATGTGCGTCATGCGGAAATCTGCGAAAATGCCATGACGCGCATGTGCGTCATGCGGAAAATGCCATGACGCACATGTGCGTCATGCGAAAATGCCATGACGCACATGTGCGTCATGCGGTCTCTGCGAAAATGCCATGACGCACATGTGCGTCATGCGGAAATCTGCGAAAATGCCATGACGCACATGTGCGTCATGCGGAAATCTGCGAAAATGCCATGACGCACATGTGCGTCATGCGGAAAATGCCATGACGCACATGTGCGTCATGCGGAAAATGCCATGACGCACATGTGCGTCATGCGGAAAATGCCATGACGCACATGTGCGTCATGCGGAAATCTGCGAAAATGCCATGGTGCGTCATGCGGAAAATACCATGACGCACATGTGCGTCATGCGGATCTGACGAAAATGCCATGACGCACATGTGCGTCAAGCGGAAAATGCCATGACGCACATGTGCGTCATGCATGAGGTCTCTGCGAAAATGCCATGACGCACATGTGCGTCATGGCATTTTCCGCATGACACATGTGCGTCATGGCATTTTCGCAGATTACCGCATGACGCACATGTGCGTCATGGAATTTTCCGCATGACGCACATGTGCGTCATGGCATTTTCGCAGATTTCCGCATGACGCACATGTGCGTCATGGCATTTTCCGCATGAAGCACATGTGCGTCATGGCATTTTCGCAGATTTCCGCATGACGCACATGTGCGTCATGGCAAATATCCGCATGACGCACATGAGCGACAGGGCATTTTCGCAGAGTGCCGCATGACGCACATGTGCGTCATGGCATTTTCGCAGAGACCTCATGAGCACATGTGCGTCATGGCATTTTCCGCATGACGCGCATGTGCGTCATGGAATTTTTCCGCATGACGCACATGTGCGTCATGGCATTTTCGGCAGATTTCCGCATGACGCACATGTGCGTCATGGCATTTTCCGTATGACGCACATGTGCGTCATTGCATTTTCGCAGATTTCCGCATGACGCACATGTGCGTCATGGCATTTTCGCATGACGCACATGTACGTCATGAGTATTTTCGCAGATACCGCATGAAGCACATGTGCGTCATGGCATTTTCGCAGAGTTTTCCGCATGACGCACATGTGCGTCATGGTGATTTCCGCATGACGCACCTCTGCGTCATGGCATTTTCGCAGATTCCTCATGACGCACATGTGCGTCATGGCACTTTTCCGCATGACGCACATGCGGAAATCTGCGAAAATACCATGACGCACATGTGCGTCTTGCGGAAATCTGCGAAAATGCCATGACGCACATGAGCGTCATGCGGAAATCTACGGAAATGCCATGACGCAGATGTGCGTCATGCGGAAAATGCAATGACGCACATGTGCGTAATGCGGAAAATGCCATGACGCACATGTTCGTCAAGCGGAAAATGCCATGACGCACATGTGCGTCATGGCATTTTCGGAGAGACCTCATGACGCACATGTGCGTCATAGCATTTTCCGCATTACGCACATGTGCGTCATGGCATTTTCCCCATGACGCACATGTGCGTCAAGGCATTTTCGCAGATTTCCGCATGACGTACATGTGCGTCATTGCATTTTCCGCATGACGCACATGTGCGTCATGGCATTTTCCGCATGACGCACTTGTGCGTCATGGCATTTTCGCAGATTTTCGCATGACGCACATGTGCGTCATGGCATTTTCCGCATGACGCACATGTGCGTCATGGCATTTTCGCAGATTTCCGCATGACGTATATGCGCGTCTTGCGGAAATCTGCGAAAATGCCATGACGCACATGTGCGTCACGCGGTAAATTCCATGACGCACATGTGCGTCATGCGGAAAATGCCATGACACATGTGCGTCATGGCATTTTCGGAGAGACCTCATGACGCACATGTGCGTCATAGCATTTTCCCGCATGACGCACATGTGCGTCATGGCATTTTCCGCATGACGCACATGTGCGTCAAGGCATATTCGCAGATTTCCGCATGACGTACATGTGAGTCATTGCATTTTCCGCATGACGCACATGTGCGTCATGGCATTTTCCGCATGACGCACATGTGCGTCATGGCATATTCGCAGATTTCCGCATGACGCACACGTGCGTCATGGCATTTTCCGCAAGACGCACATGTGCATGGCATTTTCCGCATGACGCACATGTGCGTCATGGCATTTTCCGCATGACGCACATGTGCGTCATGGCATTTTCCGCATGACGCACATGTGCGTCATGGCATTTTCGCAGATTTCCGCATGACGCACATGTGCGTCATGGCATTTTCGCAGAGACCTCATGACGCACATGTGCGTCATGGCATTTTCCGCATGACGCACATGTGCGTCATGGCATTTTCCGCATGACGCACCTGTGCGTCATGGCATTTTCCTCATGACGCACATGTGCGTCATTGCATTTTCGCAGATTTCCGCATGACGCACATGTGCGTCATGGCATTTTCCGCATGACGCACATGTGCGTCATGGCATTTTCCGCATGACGCACATGTGCGTCATGGCATTTTCGCAGAGACCTCATGACGCACATGTGCGTCATGGCATTTTCCGCATGACGCACATGTGCGTCATGGCATTTTCGCAGATTTCCGCATGACGCACATGTGCGTCATGGCATTTTCGCAGATTTCCGCATGACGCAAATGTCGCCAACTGTTGCAAATTGTCGCCAAATCCATATGTCGCCATATGTTGCCAAATGTCGCCAAATGTCGAGAAATGTCGCAAAATGTCGCAAAAATGTCGCCAAATGTCGCAAAAAGGTCGCCAAATGTCGCAAAATGTCGCAAACTGTCGCAAATTGTCGCCAACTCCATATGTCGCCATATGTCGCCAAATGACGCCAAATGTCGCAAAATGTCGCAAAATGTCGCAAAAATGTCGCCAAATGTCGCCAAATGCCGCAAAATGCCGTCAAATGTCGCCAACTCTCGCAAATTGTTGCCAAATCCGAATATTTTTGCGGATCCGCCAAATCCGAATGTCACCAAATGTCGCCAAATGTCGCCGAATGTCGCAAAATGTCGCCAAATGTCGCCAAATGTCGCCAACTGTCGCAAATTGTCGCCAAATCCATATGTCGCCTTATGTCGCCAAATGTCGCCAAATGTCGCCAAATGTCGCCAAATGTCTCAAAAATGTCGCCAAATGTCGCCAAATGTCGTCAAATGTTGTCAAATATCGCCAAATGTCGCCAAATGTCGCCAAATGTCGAAAAATGTCGCAAAATGTCGCAAAAATGTCGTCAAATATCGCCAAATGTCGCCAAATGCCGCCAAATGCTGTCAAATGTCGCCAACTCTCGCAAATTGTAGCCAAATCCGAATATTTTTGCGGATCCGCAAAATCCGAATGTCGCCAATGTCGCCGAATGTCGCAAAATGCCGCAAAATGTCGCAAAATGTCGCCTTATGTCGCCAAATGTTGTCAAATGTCGCCAAATGTCGCCAACTGTCGCAAATTGTCGCCAAATCCATATGTCGCCATATGTCGCCAAATGTCGCCAAATGTCGCAAAATGTCGCAAAATGTCGCAAAAATGTCGCCAAATGTCGCCTAATGTCGCCAAATGTCGCCAACTGTCGCAAATTGTCGTAAAAATCCATATTTCGCCATATGTCGCCAAATGTAGCCAAATGTCACAAAATGTCGCAAAATGTCGCAAAAATGTCAAAAATTGACCAAAAATTCAAAAATTTGGCAAATGCGTCTTTCAAATAATTCATCAAAATACGTTAACTAGATTCTTGGAATGTTGCTCGGCCGCCGAATTACATTCTCAGAATGTTGCTCGGCCGCCGACCAACATTCACACGAAAGTAAGCTCGAATGTTCGTTTCTCGCCCAATTACATTCCTAAGAACAAGTTGCTCGGCGGCCGACCAACATTCTAAGAATTTATTTGGCGACTAACTACATTCACAAAGAAAGTAAGTGGAAAGTAAGTTAACTGAAAACGAACACTAGCTACCCTATTGGGGCTCGTGGCAATCATCATGGCGACCGTTTGATGGCTGTGGCGGGGTGTTTGGCGCATGCGGTATTTGAATGGGGTTGGAAGGGGGATGTGAGGGGGAGGGGGGATGTGGGGGGGACGGGGGACCTGGGGCTGGGGGAAACCTGGGCGAAGTGCGCTGCGGAAACATTTTTGCTGGGCATTGGGGAAGGGCTTAGGGGGGTTTCTGTTTCTCCCGGGATGGTTTTGGGGAGGTCTAGAAAACGTGAACCTTCAGTAGAAGTTAGGGGCGACCATACTTTCCTTTGGGGGGGTATCCCCCCAAATGTTTGACCAATTTTACCCCCCCCCCCAGAATTTTTGACATACCCTCCCCCAACTTTCGGCCGAACCCCCCCCAGCAATTTTTGGATCAATTTGGCCGAAAACTGGCCATTTTTTGAAAAAATCAAAAATTTTGACTTAAAAACGGTACAAAAACGCCTACAACGTGAAAAAGAGGCCTTATTTTGAAGAAAATAGGGCTAAATTACAGAAAATATTGCATTTTTGGTTATTTTTCGAAATTTCTGTGGCCCGAATTCTGGGGGGGGGGGTTGGGGAGTACCCCCATCACATTTCTTGGGTCGAGCGCCAACCTTCCAAAATTTACCGCTCCCCCAGACCCAAAGTTCCAGGGAAACTATGGGGGCGACCGGTGGGGCATAGGTGTACCTTGAGAAAAAGTTAGGGTGGGGGTAGTCGAAATCAGGCTGTGGCTGCAGTCGGTTTTGGGTGGGGTGGCGTCCGGAAAACTCAAATTTGGGGGAGGGTATTTTTTAGGGATTTTTTCCGGGGGGGGCTTCCCGGGGAGGCCCGGGCCCGGGGGGGGGGGAATGAAATTTTCGGGGGGACAGATGGTGAAATGCAAAAACTTCTCAAAAATGCCAGGATTTAATCCAAAAATAGCTATTTCTTCGAAAAAAAAAAGAAAAAAAAAGAAAATTTTTGAAAATTGGCCTAGTCTTGGCAAAAATTTGGGCCTTCAAAAAATCCCTGGAGGAAGCATAAATCCCGGGAGGGGGCGATTTCGGAGGGGGGGGAAGGTCAACTTCGGGGTTGGGGGGACGAATTTTGCAACATTTTCCAAAAAAGTCAGAATTTTTTAGCTTAACGTGTTCATTATCGCGAGAAATACACGTTTGTAAACTGTATTATGGACTTAATGGCATAGGTGTAACGGGGATTTGGGTTGGGGGGCCCCTCCCCCCAAAATTTGGGGGCGGGCCCCCCTTTTAGACCTCCCCCAAACCCCAACCAAGACCCCCCCAAACCTCCCCCAAAAATTGTTTCCTATTTTCATGCTAAAAATCGTATTTTCAGCCATTGCTAATGCAAAAAAACATCCAACTAATTAACATTAACTAATTTTAATATTAGACAGGGGTTTTAAACTCGAAAACTTGGTTGCCAACATGTTTCTAAATACAAAATAAGGTTAATATTGAGTCAGAAAGTCCATAAAACTGTTGAAAACGTGTATTTCACGCACTAATGAACACTTTAAGCCAAAAATTTGAACATTTTTGAAAATTTTTGCAAAATTTACCCTAGAAATATATATATATACCCGACTTTTGGCCAATTTTTCGCGCCTTCGACGCGACTACCCCCCCCCCCAGTTGGGGGGGGGCCCAAAAATTTGTTGGGGGTGGTTTGGAAAAATGGCTGGGGGGGTTACCCCCCCCAAACCTCCCCCCAATTACACCTATGCTTAATGGCTCAATATTGAAATTTTTGGGGGGAGGAGGTTTGGGGGGGGGGGGTCGCAGGGTATTTTTTACAGGGAGCGGGCGCGGGGGAGGGAAGGTAGGTGTACCAAGGCAAGCGTAGGTGTGTATACCTCAGGCTCAGGCTACCGTTTACCCCTGTGAGACCCCCCACGAGAAGGCCAGACCCCCCACCCCCTAACGAATTCATTTCAAAATTTTTAAGCTAAAAATGACCCTTTTTGGACATAAAATCGACTATTTTCGACATCGATCTAATAAAAGACCACTGGTATTGCGTTTTAAAACCTATTTTCTAGCGTTTTAACTGTTTCTAGACAATTTTTTCAAAAAATTTCTGAATTCTTAAAAAAGTTTTGCAAAAATTAAGCATTTTTCTCTAGTGTGGACCCCATTTTAGGGGGGACGGGGGGTCTGGGCTCGGCCTGGGGGTCTCACAGGGGGTAAACTGTAGCCTTGTACACCTATGGGGGCCCCAAACGAGTGGCAAGGAATTTTTTAGGTGGGGCGAAAATTTTTCAAAAAGTATATATGCCGAAAACAGCGCTATTTTTCTGTCATATATATACTATAAAAGTTGATTTTTATAGCAAAAATAAGCGGATTTAGTGTTGAAAAGGGCTAAAATAGAGTAAAATGCTCCGGCAAAGCCGTAAATAGTATATATATACCTATATAATCGCCCAAAAAGTTCGTTTTTAGTGCAAAATGGCGCTTATATAGGCAAAAATTGACTAAAATATCCTGCGGGGGGAACCGTTTATGGGGGATGGGTTTACTTTATTGGGGGGGGCGCCCCCCCACTTTTCGGGTTCCCCCGGGTTTATTTTTAGGGTCTTCAGGGGGAGGGGCGGGGGCCAAAAATTTAGATGTTTAACTCCCATCTCAACATTTTATTGAGTATATATAGAAAAATTTTACTCAAGACAAAAGTCAGAACTTTTGGATCATAGCAATAGCTAAAAACTAATACAGTTATGCATAATTTAGCCCAATCAACCCACTATCTGAAATTATATAATTTGTGTCTCCTACGTTAAGCATTTTTTTTAAATTATTACAAAATACAGCTCAACACTCGACTGGTCTTTTTTCGACTACACGCAAGCTCTGTTTTTTATCCTTTTTCTTTTTCTAGTAATTATTTTTATAATACTAGGGACATCAATTTAAAATACTTCAAAAAGTGTAGACTGGCCGATATTCGGTGACTCTAGCTCTCCGCTAAAGCCGGATTTCGACTGGTCTCTTTTCGACTACATGCAAGCTCGGTTTTTTATCCTTTTTTCTTTTTCTAGGAATTAAATTTTATATTCAAACAGAAATTTAATTTAAAATACTTCAAAAAGCGTAGGCTGGCCGATATTCGGTGACTCTAGCTCTCCGCTAAAGCCGGATTTCGTCTGGTCTCTTTTCGACTACATGCAAGCTCGGTTTTTTTATCCTTTTTTCTGTTTCTATGAATTATTTTTATAATACTAGGGACATCAATTTAAAATACTTCAAAATGCGTAGGCTGGCCAATATTCGGTGACTCTAGCTCTCCACTAAAGCCGGATTTCGACTGGTCTCTTTTCGACTACATGCAAGCTCGGTTTTTTATCCTTTTTTCTTTTTCTAGGAATTATTTTTATAATACTAGGAACATCAATTTAAAATACTTCAAAAAGCGTAGGCTGGCCGATATTCGGTGACTCTAGCTCTCCGCTAAAGCCGGATTTCGACTGGTCTCTTCGACTACATGCAAGATCGGTTTTTTATCCTTTTTTCTTTTTCTAGGAATTAGATTTTATATTCAAACAGAAATTTAACTTAAAATACTTCAAAAAGCGTAGGCTGGCCGATATTCGGTGACTCTAGCTCTCCGCTAAAGCCGGATTTCGACTGGTCTCTTCGACTACATGCAAGCTCGGTTTTTTATCCTTTTTTCTTTTTCTAGGAATTAGATTTTATATTCAAACAGAAATTTAACTTAAAATACTTCAAAAAGCGTAGACTGGCCGATATTCGGTGACTATAGCTCTCCGCTAAAGCCGGATTTCGACTGGTCTCTTTTCGACTACATGCAAGCTCGGTTTGTTATCCTTTTTTCTAATACTAGGAATTATTTTTATAATACTAGGGACATCAATTTAAAATACTTCAAAAAGCGTAGACTGGCCGATATTCGGCTGAGCACACTACCTAGCTTCCCCTTCAACTCTTGTTTAGAGGACACATTTTCCTAGGAAGAATGGCCTCCTTGCGAAATAGCTATCCCTTTTAATTTTTGTTACTTGGCCAAAGTTTACAAGCAAGTTCGGTTTTTTCCTTTTTTCTTTTCGTACGAATTAGATTTTAAATATTCAAACAGTATATAGTAGGTTTTTTATGTATTATAGTATGTTGTTTATTATAGTACATATGTAGGTTGTGCTGCGTATTTTAAGAGTGTATATGCGTATTTTAGTGTCTCATTCAATTCTTGCTAAGCGGGCAGTTTTTACTAGTAAAAAGTGGCCTATTT
>JASAND010031279.1:0-13201 GCA_030248195.1 Trissonchulus latispiculum
AATTTCATTACATATAATATTTGACATAGGTGTTGTTTATTTCAGTTTGCGCTCTTTTAAAGCGAGATATTTTAGAAAAAGCGCCATTCCCTCACAGCTCCAAAACTCTTGCTTAGTGCATTCTCCATGGAAGACCAGAAAAAACATAGTTCGAGTCCCGACAACAGAATTATTGCAGTCCAATGCTAATGCATTTTTTATCTGAGTGTTTAATTAATTATTAATTAATCAATAATTTAATGACGGAGAGACGGCAAACTGATCATAAACAATTTGGCCTGCAACATCTATAGTCACCTTTTTCTAAACTTTTGAAAGCCTCTAATCAAATCACATCAGAGCATGCAGCCCAGTTTTATTGCACCAATTTTATGAAACTTATTTGTGTTTTTAAGATTTTGCAACAATTTTACATTGTGTAGAGTAGAGAGCTTTTGATGAAAATAGAACGGTTTTTGTTTATCTTTTTACTTATGAAAACATCTGTTAATTTTGCAGGGTGCCGGAGGTAGGTGGCCTCTGAATGCCATGAGCTTCGAATTTGTATTAAAGATGAAGGGTTCGCCCTCATGAGGAGCCCTCCTCACACTTGTGTATAATACCTAACAGTTTCTCTGAAAGAAAGTCCACAAAGACTGTTTTTGGATTGCTTTATTTTCAGAAAAAATTCTTTATGGAAATGATAAATTAAAAATATCAATTATATATAAAAAACTAGTATACTGTAGTACTCGACAGGACACGTTGAGATTTTGTGTAAAATTTGTTTTCATTCACTGAGAGCATGGCTTTCATTTAACCGCAATTTTTAATAGTTCCGTTCCACTTGAACTGCTGCCATATTGATATCTTTAATTTCGCAAAATACAAAATATTTAATTTTCTCGATTCTCGAACGTCTTCAATACAAAATGGTTCCTTCTTTAATAACTGTTCTTTATGAAGGTACTTTACTCTTTTTCGTAATGTCAATGTTTAGCTTGCTAATGCTGCATTTCGTCATCTAAAATTCAGTTTATTACTTCCTAGCATGGTTACTTAATGGAAAGGTTAAAGGTTCCTAATGTCGTTTAGTCTCCAAAATGCCTCTAAATGCAGCTAAAGGAGTTTTTTAGTACCGTTTGGTAGTTAAAATTTATAGTATGCAACCACTTAGAAGCATTAGTTCCATAAAAATACTGAAGCAACAAGCTTACGGGTTTGGGATTTCAATAAGCTTGAAACACGCAGAATTTTCTACCCGGAAGGGAATATAAATTTATCTATTAGTTTGGGTTTGTAATGATAAAATGAAAAAGTTTTTCTCTGATAAAACTTTTGATGAGATTATTACGGATTTTCTGTCTGCCTGTTCGCGTGACATCAATTGTGATCTATATGGCACGATTTTATCGAGTATGTTTGAGATAAAACAATTTAATAATAAATAAATAATGCGTTAATATAATGAAAATTATTAGAAAATAGCATAAATTTTAGATCAACAGTTTAATGTCAGAGATTCGCAGTTTGAAGCAGTCTCTAATTAACAGTGATTTAACCAAACATTAACACAGAGTCCGAGTTTGGGAGTCTATCCTGACTTTGAAGAGAGTACAGACTATTCTTGAAAATTTCCTTTAAGGTGGTGATTCCCTTTGGGCACATATTATTGGTTGACGGTCCAAATCAAGATGAAATTTGATGAAACTTGCCAAAATAAGTTCTTTTAGCATTCTAACACCCACCGCGCAATTCCGCTTCAAAACTTCGACGTCTCCGTTCAGGACAGTTTTTACCGATTTCTGACAGCTAGACAATAGCTGCATAGCTATAATTATTTTCATTCGAAAGATCTTGTTGTGCTCTACATGCTTGCTTTTTGAAGTACCTTTCTAGCTTTTTTCTGTTGTGAGATATAGCTGATTTTCTTATTTTGGCGTTGAAAACTTGTCAATTTTGCAGAAATCAAATAATCCGCCATTTCTTGAGCTACGCAAGCCGTAAAATTAAACTAAGGGTGTCAGTGTCAGTCAGGTCTCGGCAAGGCCGATTATTCTTGGCGTTGTAATGTTCTAAATGCTATCACGTACGCTGCTATCATAAAAAATGTAGTTTTTGCAAAAACATGACCAAATTTTTTCCAGCGATTGTGGAGCATTTACTATGCAAGCTAGAGGGTTTCCACTTACTACACGTGTTTTACACATAAATACCCAGGGACCCTTTTTTAGTTACCCCGATTGCTGTTTTCTAGCTAAAGTGATCGCTTGCCAAAGTTGGGAAAAGTAGGCAATATCCAGGTTGCGCATACATTTTAGTTAATTTTTTTACAACGAAGAGCGGTTTCATAATAATTAAAAAAGGATCCCCAGCTATTTGATAGTGGAATCGAATGATGTGGCCGACGCCTCACGAAAAAATTTACTTTAGTCTGCAAAAAATCTGGAAAATTAAATTACTTCGAAAATGCAGTAAAATAATTTCCGAGAACTAAAGTTAGGTTCAATGTACTCATTACAAAGAGAAAATGCTAAGCTCCATTTCGATATGAAAATGGCTTCTTAACTCCAAGGAATGTATGAGTAATAAGGGTTCAAAGTTGATGTCTCCAAAAGGAATCACCACCTTAAAAGAGTCTTCCCCAAAATAAGCATGAATTCGTATTTTGTCGAATGCTAGCCAAAAAATAGTTACAAAATGAAAATTTTAAAAATTTTAAACGACGTTTAGTGATTGCTGACAACTTTTCTGAAACACCTGCAACCCCCACCCATCGCCTCACGATGGCTCTAGCTGTTTACGACGAAATTTTACCGCGACATCGACTCTAGGTTCTAGGAATAGCGAACGCCTCTCTTGTTGACGTTGACTCCCAAACTCTCTTCGGTGACTTCGATTAAGGCAGAAAGAGAACTTTTCAGCGGTCTGAATCAAAAATCCTCTAAGTTTCCCAGAGTAATCTACTCAAATCGACGTCAGCGTTAGAGTTCGAAATCTTGTAGATAGATTTACGGAAAGATAATGTCCCTGCACCCATTAGTATTCATTTCAATTGTAATGGACCGCAGATTGCTACGGTGGGTGGACACGTGGTGATTTAACTCGCCCTCCCTTACAACCGCTACTTTTTAGATTTTCATTAACAAATGTTGCACTAATTCTACTTTTTGATGTAAATCTGAGCTATTCCAGATTTGCCTCCTGCACGTGCTTGTCTAATTGCGACAACAAACTCACTGCATACCTAAACGCATCCCATTTTCCATGCTGAGAAATGTAATTAATACTTGCATCCACAACTCACAACCAGACGTGTGCTTGGGGGGGGGGGGTGGGGGGGGGGGTTTCACCCCCCCCCCAGACCTTAGCTCCCCCCCCCCCAGAGGGGTCCCTCACCCCCCCCCCCAGAATCCGGAGTTTTTCCGGTAAAAAACCGGAAAACTCCGTTTTAACCGCGGCCTCCGGCCGCACGTCACCCCCCCCCCCAGAACTTCCCCTCCTGCACATGTCTGCTCACAACTATATATGTTCTATAAGTTAGTATTAATCCGCTTGCATCCAGAATAATGAAGAGCAATGCAAGCTGCAATTAGGATATTACCATTATGATTACCACTTTCTTGTGGCAATGAAGTCTCTTTTCTTTCTACAATAAACGCACATAATTTCCGTTCGCTCTTCCTTTTATATGCCACTCTTTCAGGTCTGGTAGTAGGTCTCAAAAGTTATTCAAGTGGTTTGGAAAGTGCCAATTCTATTGTTCTTGTCCTCTCAATTATTTACACTGTCTCAGAGAAAGTGACTGAGTCACATACAATTATTATGCACATATTCCTGTCCCCAACGGCCAGCTTCATGCACACTACCTAGGCTAATTAGTTGTCTATAATTATGAGTCTACTGTATGGGAAATCCCTAAGATCCCGCAGCTCTCGATATCGTCGACGAATGCGCAGTCGATCGGCAATCGTCAAGACACCGAGACAGCCTCAGGGAACAATCTTCACCTTAACCAAGGATGGACGCCTTATGGTATGCCAGCAGCTTACAGGATCTTGTCTTGTGCACAAAATCATGTATCATCAGGCAGTAGTATTTAAAGGCTAAACCGTGAGGCTTTTCAGAACTTGTAGAACTTAGTTGTTAAACTGTGCGTTGTTTTAAAACATTTGCAAATATAGGTAATAACCTTGTAAGTCAAAGTCCTCCCTTCTTACCTACGACATCATGATTATGAAGTGAAATTCAGCAAATTTTTTTATTTGAATGAAACAACTTCGCTAACAACGTTAATAATCGCATAGTACTTAGTCATATTGTATCAGCTATGTATGGCGTTCTGTTTTGTCATCAATTCTGTCTTTAAACAAACGCTATGGGCTAATGTTTTGCTAATCCATCGCTATTCTTAGTTTGATTTAGTGCAGGACTTAGTTTCATTCTATGAGTATTGAGTAACCTGAGGACTTCGGACTCTAGCTGTGCTTGGAACTTAAAGCATATCTTAGGAGCAAAACATTTTTGGATAAAAATAGACGACGGCAATTTGCAGTCTCCCTTTTTTCTGTAATTTTTTCTTCAACAATCATCCAACAAAAGGATCCCTCTTCCCGTTTTAGTTTGTTGTTAGAAGTCGGGAAGTGAGGGTAGAAAATCAGTGAAGCGATGTGGAGGGTCTTCAAAGATTGATAAGGCCCTCATGAAACGACCATGGACACCTTTTCAGACCGGGGGACCCTTCCCGAAGCTTAGTAGCAAAACAACCAAAACTCTCGCATTAATCTTCATACTCATATTCAGACAATCTGACTTAATGGGATAAGATGTGTGCCTCCTTTGCTCTGTGGGCTTTTTTTCTAGTACTTCTCATTTTCCTAACCTCCAATTCTTTCTTTCCTCCTCTACGTACAAGTCAACCTTTACTAGAAATTGCTTAGATATTTTTATGGGCAAGAGTTTGTTACTAGGTGAAAGTTAGTAATGAATTTTAAATTTTTGTCAAGGTTCAAATTTGCGGGGAATCTTTGATTTTTAGTTTTCCTAAGATTTTTTGGATTATTACTTTTTTCACAGCCTGTCCGATCACGACTGCTGTGAAGGAAACGATATATCAAAGCTTAAGTCTAAAAGCAGATCCTAAATTTAGTTGGACAGCACCTTTTTCTTGCGTCTTTAAGTTCTAGCTCCGTTATAATTATAGGGAAGTTGACAAACAGCTGTAAACTGATAAAACCTGGTCAAAATTTAGCGATGACTAAATTAATATTTTTTATTTTTTTAATTCTAATCAAATTTTCTTTCTCTTCATTAGGTAGAGTTAGCACAATTTAGCACAACTTAACTAAACACAAACAGAACAATTTCTCATAACTTTTCAAACAGCGAAAGAAAAATGTAGCACGGTTTCTGTGGATTCTTCTACCAAGATCATTTATTAACGGTGATAAAGGTTCTTAATAGTTTGAGATAGTAAAAGCCAAAGTTGTGTCGCATCAGTAATTTTTTGAAGACTTTTGCGGAAGTAACTCATGGCATTTGTTCAAAGCTTTCCATGTTAAAAGAGCTAAATCTACTCTTACAGGAATTGATATAGCATTTGGAAAGTTGTTCTTTAAAGTTTGTAACACTCGGTGACCACAAGGTAACGTTTCGTTTTGTTTTCTTTTTCCGTTTAGTTTTTGCTTTCTTATTTTTGTATGTAATTTATGTTGAAAATTTGTATGCAAGCAATTTGGTGTCCGGTTTCTAATTAGAAGTTTTGACAGTATATCAAATGGGATATCATCAATAACCGAAAAGGGCAACAAAATAAGTGAAACTTGAAATTCGATGCTCCTCATGAAATATTAATTTTAGTTCGTTAGGCGTGCCGGCCAAATGAGATGACTTCCTCATTGAAATAGGGTTCATTTATTTGGCTTAATATCAAATTTGGGATGGTCAGCCAGCTTTCGAGTCCTTGCATTTCAAAGTTTGAACGCCATTACGACGTAGCCACCAAACACGGTATAGAAATGACATGAAGATAGCAAGAGAAGATAGAGAAGAAGTTTATGTCATAACAATTTGACAATCACTAACAAAATTTCAGATCTTATAATTGACTCGTAAAGTTCTGATTATACTAACTATTTTCTCTGTATAATTACGTGCAGTACATAGAAACTGAAACTCATAATTCTTATTTCTATGTATTTTCGGGCATACCACAGATAGTAACCTGTCTGTGAAGTGACGACAATGAAAAAGAAAAGCTAGAAAAAGCAAGCCTGAAAACTCTACTTCAACCTCATTGTCTCTTATCTTAGGTTAGGTTGAAGTAGAGTTTTCAGGCGGCTTGATAACCATAGCTGAGGCCCTCAAATTAAATCCAAGTTTTAATGACTTTATTGCGCACCCTGCTGTGCCAATTCCAATTTGAAGTCCAATAGAGGTTAAATGCTGGTCAACTCTACTACAGTTTAAAGTGCAAATAGAGGGGGCCCGGTCAGTGAATATATAAAAATTACAAATTCTAGTGTTATAAAGCAACTGAATTTTCATCCAAAGTCAAACATGAAAGCACTAATTAATACTAACTAAAATAATAATTTCCTTAGATCTCTATTCAGTACTGTGTCAAAATCATGTGTTACGCGCAATAAGATAAGTTGAATTTTTCAAATTTTGGATAGGTAAGACTTGACTTCTGGTAATAACTTTGGCACGCGATATTAGATATAATTTTATAAAAATAGATGATTAGCTATAATAATAACTAATATAATAATAATAATAGCTAATATAATCAGAGATGAAGAACTAATTTTATTAATTAATACTTTAAAGTTTAGTTTAAGCTTCCACTTTTCAAGTTTTTCAGTTAAAGTTTAGTTTAGATAAAGTCAGTGGTTTTGCAACATTACTATTTGTAATCTTTATATAGTCATTGGTGGGGCCCCTCTGTTTACACTTTAAGCTGAATTAGAAGAGTTGACCACCGTTTGACCTCTATTATACTTAAAATTGGAAGCGGCACAACAGCAGGGTGCTCAATAAAGTCATTAAAGACTAGGATTTAATTTGGGGAACCCAGCTATGGTTATCAAGCCGAGACAATTTTTTCCATTTTGATTATGAGTCATTTTCATTTTTTCATTTTTCCGATTTACCTTAAAAACTTAGAATTCACCAAATATTAACACTTCGAGACTTTTAGCTGATCGCATATCATTTCTCGCCTGTTTTGTCAAATTTTATGATTTTTAGATAGCAGTGGAGGAAGATTTCTTTGCGTCTGAACTGGCGGCCGAGCATTCACCAACATTTCTGCTTTCACAAAATTTTCTACTTAACTGGAAACAGAAGGTCATTTCATGCTCACTAATTTCCAGAGCAGGCCTCCCCCATCCAAACGCTAAACTTTTTTGCTAACTTTCCCAATAAATTAACCGCTGCTCTGACTTTCTGTTTCCTAAAAGTGAATAATGAAGTCATTTTATTCACATTCTCCCAATTTAATCATTTCCACACATTTTTACATAAGCCTAGGGAAGACTCTAATTCATCTGGCAATAGATGTGTATTAAGAGAAATATTGGATTCAAACTATTCCTCTGGCTGGATTTTTATTCCTCTAACCTGAACTATTACCTTTTATGCCTCCCACGTATTCAACACGTTTGTGTATATACTTTTTCTTAAGGAGAAGTTTGGAAATTTTTTCTACTTTGGAGCCACTTTTCTTAAATAATGCAGAGCAATTACAAAAGCAACAGTTTGAGGGTCGCGGTGGCGAGTGATCGCTCCCATGCATTTTACTGTAAAATTGTGAAAGGTTGAAATCGGAAACGAAACCTGAGTGATAGGTTCTGCCGAGCGGATTTGTTTCCTTATCCCATAGAAACGTTATGGCTAAAGTGGCAGTCGAACATTCCTACCGAAACACTAAAACTGTTGTTTTAATTATTTGGAGGAACTCCAAATTTCGGAATTTGGTGAAATATGTGACAAAGTTTTAGAGTGAGCCGAACCAAATTTTTTGTCATTGGTGTATTTGGTATGCCCTCCGTTTAGGGATGAGGATGACCAGTCTTGATTGGAAGTAGATTTCTAGTCTAGTTAGTTCCAATAAATCATTATTCCGATGTGAGCGTGTGCGTGATTAACTTACAGCTTACTTACAGGACCTGATAAGTGATAACTAAGAATGTGACGCTTGATTCTTGACTCTTATATATACCGTAGTTTTGTGACAAAGTTTTATACAAGAAGTAAAAATGTTACGAGTGCATTCGACCAAAGCGAATATTTTTGCCCGTTCCACCCATGCAACCGCTGCGCTTACAGCAGCAATTCCAAAAGCATTATTTCTTCCGGTAGGTATTGTACTTGCAAACGACGATGGAAGTAAAAGGCGTTAATAACAATAACTATTATAAAATTATTTTATTTTAATTTTTGCATTTCCCGTACTCAGCATTAGTGATGTGGATCGGATCGGCGGATCGGATCGGATCGACCGATCCGGGGTCGGATCGGATCGGATCGGATCGACAAATTTTCGGATCGGATCGGCCGGATCGGATCGGCTTGATTTTTCCGGATCGCCGATCCGGCAAATGAGGCAAATTTTGAAAATTTGTGCTAATGTTTTACAAAATTGCAAATTTTTTCGAAGAAATTTTCAAAATCTTTCCTGAATTTTGTTCAAATGTTGAATTTTCTGTTGTTTATGTTTTTGTTTTATGTTCTCTCTTTGGATAAATAAATTTATAAATGTATATATAAAAAGGAGTCAAATGGAATTGTTCTCTAATATATATTTCCTGCTAATTAATTGTTGGACAGTCTGTTCCGCTTTTTAAATTCAGCACCGCTGACTACTGAGAGCAACTTAATCTAATATGATTAGAAGTTCTCAGCTAATAGGAACGTTTTCTGAAATTGAAAGAAATTTATTGTCCAAGTGCGTTTGCTCAGAAGTAAGAAGTTTGTAAAATCCTACGGACCCAGTTTTGTATATATATATATATATATATATATATATATATATATATATATATATATATATATATATATATATATATATATATATATATATATATATATATATATATATATATATATATATATATATATAATGCTATTGTATATTGTAAGTGCTTGTATATTGTACGACCAAAATTGTGTCTGCAAACTTCGGTGTCGTTTATTGCAATATACGCCTTCAGAGCAAACCCCAATAATATATTTTCTAGAATCGTCCTGAACTGGAAATTTAAAACAACCTACATATCGGGATTACACCATGGCAAATATTTAACAGTTTTAAAATATTTAAAATATTTAACAATCTTAATTATTTAATTTATTAAAAAACTTTAATTTCTCCAAAATTTTACCACATTCAAAATTTTGTATCCATGATCGATTAAAGCTGTTCCCGGTGCATATTTTTGCACTTTCATTTGAATAACACTTGGCAGGGTATTATTTAAAGCTAATTATGAGCTGGAACCAATACCTGAAAATGTACCAATTTCTCGAGATCACTATTTATAAGTGAAAGTTTTTGTGAATTCCGAGAACAGGGCGCATTTCTGGGATTTAGTTGTAGTATAAAGGTTAGTCAGCTGGTTAAGACCTTTCGAGTCAGACCCATAGCTCCATAACTGTTGATGATGGAAAACATTTAAATCCTGAAAAATCCTGTTTTCGTGACTTTGGGAATCGACGGCATTTTGGCTTTTGGAAATGATTGTATTATTTAACGTGTTCAGATTGCCAAGAGCTTTTAAATGATAACCATATCGTGAGCATTAAAATATTTAAAATTGGGTGCACTCTGGTTGAAAAGGTTGTAAGTGCAAAAATATGCCGCGGCTAAATCTTCAATGCGCGTACATTTTAGCAAACCTTTTGATTATTTTAGATTTTCCGTAAATAAAACCCGGGATTTCGGATTTTCCCGATTTTCGATGTCGTCTCCAATTCCGAATGATATTAAAACATATATATACATTGCTTGCTTATAAATACGACCAAAGTGTTCATACACCCTAGCTTCTTCAATTTCATCTTATCTTTGTATAGTTATCACTTCTCACTGTCTTTTGTGTAGTTCTCACTAGATCTTACCTACAAATCTCCCAAAACAAAACAAATCATTATTTTTCAAAGGTACACATCATTTTGCAGCTGCAATTTCTGATACGGACTTTCAGAATTATTCAATAAGATTCAAATGCGAAGTCTGATGAAGAGTTATGAAAAATAATGGGAAATAGGAAAATAATATAGCAATTTAAGTATCTACAATTGAAAATTAAAATTATGGTCGGATCGGATCGGATCGGATCGGATCGGATCGCCGGCCATTTGCCGGATCGGATCGGTAGGTGATTTTGGCTGCCGATCCGATCCGATCCACATCACTACTCAGCATGCTACAGTTTGCAATAGCCCACAGCACCATTCACCAGTTTGTATTGTAATGAGATACCAACGTAGTTGTAGTTTCCATGTATTGAACATTAAATTAATTAAACTTAATTTAATTATGTCAGTGCATTAATTTTAATGATTAATTTACAATTGTATATGCAGTATACTACAAGTGTGAATATATATAATAAATATAAAGCTGTTGGTGGAGTGGGGAGAGTTTTTACTCCGATTTATAATCTAGTATGATTCCAGCACATCTTTATTCTGTATGAGGTTTCCATTACAACTGCTGATTATTCATTAGACTTCTTGTTTCAGCCTATGCAAGAGACTGCAGAGCGATGGGAATTGGAAGATTTGCTCCAAAGACGTGCCAATGGGACCTTCCTCGGCGGCAGTGGTCCGGTGGGATCCAGTAAATTGGATCTGTCCCATCTGACCACCTATCCCGATCTGCCCTCTGATCTGGGACCCTTCTCTGAAGCCAAAACCACTGCCCCGGAACTGACGGATGACTCCGCTTCAGAGGACGACTATCGGGACGAAGCCTGGAAACGAGTAGGTAAAACGAACCAGAATTTGATCATTGAATCGGAAAATTTCGAAATTGTGGAACTGGTTTAGTTGGTCAGACTGCGCAATAACAACATCAAGAGTACATAATATAGATAAGAGTAAGAAACTCTTAAGGAGCATTCATAGTTCCAGACGCAAGCAGACGCGCGTAGACGCGCGTCGACGCGCGTACGTAAGCGTCTGCATGCGTTCGTGAGTATGAATACGCTACAATTATATATTTTTAAACGGCTAAAACGGCATGTTACAATCTGAGGCGTTGACGCGCGTCTGCTTGCGTCTGGAACTATGAATGCACCTTCACACTATCGTGTACTAAATATGCTCTGTGCGTTAACTCGGGACCTTCCGGGGGAAGGTTCCATTTTGTACTAAGTACACGCTTTCATATAAGCATGTGTCTGCTTGCTGATTGGTCCATTACCATTAGCCTAAGGCTTAAGTAGGTAATTTATTAGTTATTTTTATTAATTAAATATAACTTTAATTAGCTTAATGCAATTAAAAACTAATTCGACAACCTTGTAATATTTTTCTGCTGTTTTCGATGATTTAAAAGTAGTTACTGACTACAATTCATGTATTATACAACAATTTGATATTGTCGGAAAAAGCAGAAAAATGCTATGAAGTTATCGAATTAGTTTCTTAATTGCATTAAGCTAATTAAAATTATAATTAATTAATAAAAATAAATACCTACCGTAAGAAGCCTTAGACTAATGGGCCAATCAGCGAGCAGGCGACGATTATATGAAAGTGTGCATTTAGTGCAAAGTGGAACCCTCTTGGAAGTTAGGGGGGAGGGGGTCCCGAGTTAACGCACCGAGCATGCCTAGCATGATTAATACATGATAGTATAAGAGTTTATTACTCTTATCTACTTGACGACATTAAATTAATCAGTGCTATCTTTCTCCAGCGCAAAGTGTTTGAGAAAAACTTTCAGTATTTTGTTGTTGTTGTTGTTGTTGTTGTTGTTGTTGTTGTTACTGCCGGGCTACTCAGCCAAGAGGCTATATGAGGGCGCTAACCTTTGTCTCTACCCATCAGTCATAGGCTTCGTCGCCTGAATGCTGTCCCACAATGGGAAGCTGGAGCAGACACCTTCTTGGCCTTTCGGCTTCGGTAGTAATACATCCATTAACTGCTCATACGCAAGGTAGAGGAGCACAGTATCTTTCGACACTCCAAGCCCCAAGCGCAGATGGGGTGGGATCAGAGACAAACCCGGAAAGTTGTGTGATCCATTTTGAGTACATGACTCGTTTGCACCCAACACTCCCTCGCAGGAGGTAGGCGGACCACATTGTAGAGGTGCTGGTATATCCCAAAGGGGTACCTTCCACCGGGAACTCCGCGCCCTACTCTTGACGATAAGTAGATTAAGGGTTCTTTAGCGTGCACTATCCCCAGCAAGGCAGCACACGGGCCCACCAATTTAACGCCTCATCCGACCGGCGGAGCAGCGACCTAAGTTTCTTGCTCAAGGAAACAATGTAACGTCATTATGGCTAAGGCGGGAATCGAACCTCGGACCTTTCGATCCGAAGTCCGGAGAATTAACCATTCGGCTACACGGTTCCTACTTTCAGTATTTTCAGAAATTTTAACGATATTGAACTCAACATAAATTCTTAAGTTACTCGAAAACCTTTCAGTATTTACAGAAATTTTAACAATATTGAATTCAGCATAAATTCTTAAGTTACTCGAAAGTTTCTTCGGATGTTTTTTAATTTATGGTTTGTAATCAAATCCAGCTTTGCTTTTCAACTGAGTATATATATATATATAATATTTGCGAAAACTAATTGCGAAACTAAACGCCTTTAATAGTGCGCATATAAATACACGCTACACCGTACCAAAATTTTCCGATTTTCTGCAAAATTAACTTATACAACTTCTACCCTAGCTTGGTTCATACTGTAACCAAGGCCGTCTAATTTTGCATACCTCTTGCACAATTCCCTACTTCACTGTTACCCAACTTAACTTACGTACGTACTCTATTCCAAGCCACATGCTGATGAGTTTTACTCATTTTGAGGTTTAAAAGCCTCTTTTCCTTCTTTTTAACCCAATTAGAGCGCTTGTCGGAAATTGTAGTCAGGGTCCGAAGCCCCAGTTTCAACTCACATTTAATTAAACGTGTAAACCCTCCGTTTCTCGTCATTCCAGGAATAATTTGTCCCTCTTTCTCGCTGTAAGT
>JASAND010031280.1:0-55976 GCA_030248195.1 Trissonchulus latispiculum
TAATTCTGTATTCTGTAATTCTGCATTGAATTTAGAACTTTTTGAATTTTTCTTGGTTTTTCTAAAATCTGTTATAAAGCTTCTTTAATCTTAATTATGTTATGTTTATCTTTTGTATTTTCGCTGTATTCTATATTGGCTTTGTACTTATTGGCAGTAGATTAGAGCAATATTTTATTCTTATCTTTATTCTAACACCTAATTCAGCTCAAGCCATTTTTCGGTGTAAAGTAGCTCTTATCTTTTGTAAAACTTCTTTTCTTTTCTATCTTGAATTTAGTCTTTAAATCTCGGACTTAAACGGGTACTCAAGGTGTACTTATGTGTTTGGTGTAATTAAGTAGTTTTTTCTTTTTGAGTGAAGCTTTAGTCATTTGTAAAAACGTGATTTTGTAAAATCTTAGAAATTCTTTTCTTTTCTCTTTTCTATCTCTATCTTTTCTCTTTTTTCTATTGGATCTTTACTCACAAACTTTGGAATCTCTTAGGTTAAATACGAGTATTTTTATGGTTGTGAATGCTTGTTTACTTTTCAGCTATGCAGCTATCTATTCCATCTCGAGTGCATTCCATCCATCGGTGCTTTATGCTCAATCTCAAGGCATACCAACAGCCATCAAAGAACTATATCTACTTTCAACTGCCATAATATTTTTGTCTTTTGATTAAGTGTCTTTAACCTTTGTGCTTTATTTTTTGTAGTTTGTTAGTACGTAGTTTGTTAGGTATTTTCTCTATTCTGTCTATCTTTCTTTGTGTCTTTAGCTTTGATTTTGTATAGTTTTTGGATTATTTTTGGCTTTGTCAGGAGATATGTGTTGTTTTTGTGTTTGTTACTCGATGGTACTCGTATTTTTTCGCCAGGGGATGAATAGTTGAATAATATGTAATTTGATGTGTGGTTTAGTCGTGAGTTAGGTTACTTTAAATTGCTATCTTTCGGATAAACTAAATTCTTGACTTTTTCTTATTATGGATCTTTAAGTTAGGTTTATTTAGGGTTTATTTTTGTTTGTCGTGTTGAAATTTGTTTTCTTTTAAACTACCATTTTGGTAATGCAATTCATTGATGCTAAGGGCATTTATGCCATAGGTCCAAGAGTTGAGTTAGAATGGATTGTACTGACACGGTAGTTTCTGTTCTACTCTTTATACCTGTTTGAATCTGTGAATCTGAACTGTTTTTGACTTTGTACTGTTAGCGTTAAGCTATATTTACTCTATAAGATGTATTGTTTAATGCCATGTAATAAGATCCATTGTCAATCTATATTTGTCTTCTTTTTTCACTGTTGTAAAGGTAAATCTGTCGTATTTACTCTTTTGAAATCGTTGTATAGGTAACTTGTACTTTGACTGTGTATAGGATATTTGTCGTATTTTAATCTTGTAAAGCAGTGAATTTTTGTATTGTCTGGCCAGTATAAGTACTTGTAAGTGTGATTGTTTTGTGTGTGTTTGTGGTTTTGTGTGATTGTGTGGTTTTCTTTAATAGTGGTCTTTAGGGTACTTGTTTTTCGATTGTGGGATTTTTCTTCCTAGTGAACTTACGTTTCTTGTTTTTCTAAATTGGGTTTACAGTTAGTCTAATATTGCTATCAAGTTGACGTTCAATGTGAAACATCTACCCCTACGTTTCGAAGTTACTTGTATTTTGACTACCATTAGCTACCAAATCTTTCTTTCTTTTGAAGTTCTTTCTTTCACTCTTATGTGGGCATCTGAATGGCGCACCGCACGGTGTTGCACGGTTTAGGTCCGCTCATACGGAGTCGGAAATGGGACTTTACTTACTTTTTACTCGAATTACGGTAGCATTCTCGTTATCTTGGAATTTATCAGGCGCTAAATTCATTTCCAGGGGGATGATGTTAAAAACCTACTTTACTAACTGTATTCCACCTTAAATTACTTTGGTATAACTTTACTTAACTTTCGTGAATGATCAATGTAACCGTTGCAAACAGCAACCATCTAGCTTACATCATGTAGCTTTACAGCTTATGTAATCAGTCTTGTTTGTTCTTCCGTCTGTGTTGCGGCCAGTAGTGCCCTTTTATGATCATTTACTGCCTTATATATATTTGCCTATATTAAATCCAACGTAAGTTCTAGTAAACGCCATGACTTATTTCTTCTTTTATTAGGGAAGGTTAGATAGGGATACTCTTTCTTTTGCTGCGAGTTGCACCCTAGGTAGCCTAGGATTAGAACCTGCATCGTTTCGCCATTTAAGTGCCGGTTTGGTACCGGACAGTAAACCGGTAGTTAACACATAAGTAAATCTACTTTGATTAGTGAGCGATGTCCTGACAGTTTCGGCAGCTGAGAGAGAACCCTTGATTCTTTATCCACTTTCTGATAAAGAATTGGAGCTTTTAAGGTCAAATTTACACTAACGGATACCACTAGCTTAAGTTAAGGCTAAAGGCGGCGATTCCCTTTGCTGACGTAAATTTTGAGCTATTATTATTCATCACTACTTGGAGTTAAGAAGCCATCTTAGAAGCCATCTAAGAAGTAGCTATCAACAATCAAAATTTTATTCAAATGATAAATTTCAACGCCCTCCGTGAAAGGTCATAAAAAGAGCTTTAAATATTTGCATATTGCATATTTGTTGGCGCGATCATTAACAATTTATTTAAATTTAGCACTTCACATAGTGAATGCCACATTTTGAAATCTTACAGCGTCAACCACTCAGGTCTCATAAGTGGCCAGCAAAATGTTACAGTAGCAATTACTTCTTTCCTTACTTAGAAAGTAATGAAAAGGTCCCAGTTCGAGCTATGATTTTAAAAATTATAAGGCTAGTCCAATGCTTAACCCACAAAATCTTTTACAAAATTTCTTGCTGGAATTACCTGGATATTGGTGAAAGTTTGGAGGTAAAATGTGGCTAGATCTTCGAGTTCACAGCAGCAGAAGATGTGTCAAAGGGCAGCCTGGGTCCTGTTATTCCAATGCGTCATTTGGGTCTGGGTCACGAAAATGTTTGGGTCTTTTGGGTCTGGGTCACCAAATGTTCAACTTTTATGAGACGCCTTGGGTCTGGGTCAAATTAGCGTTCGGGTCGAGTGGGTCATGGGTCAAAAACAAGTGACCCAGCCAGCAGGACTAACTGCACTGATCTAGAATTTCTTCTTCTTATATATTCCACAAATATGCGAATTAGGTTGAACAGCATTTAAGCTACTGAAAATGAGAATAAATTCAAGAATCAAGAATCAAGACTCACTGAATCAAGACATGACTTTCCAGAAGACGAAAGTCTTCTGGCTTTTTGAGCCCTATGACAAGCCAGTGGTAGTACTTCTTGCTGTGCTCATACAAATTTGTGAGCTCACTTGCAGGCGAAGCACTCGTGAAGGACACTCGTGCCCTTCGCGCAATCGTGTCCTTCACTCGGAGCATCGCCTGCTAGTGTGCATACCTTCTTGGATTAGACATCGACATTCGATGATAATAAGTACAAATAATACAAATCTCTGAGAGCACTCCTGGCAGTGCTGCAACTTACAATTGCTGAAACTTTACATGAACGTTTATCGGAGACGTAGGCAGGGGCATCTTATTTATTTTTTGTTTAAACGACTATACCAAATCATAAAAATAGGTTAATTGTACGTGTGCAAACTTAGAGCTATGTTTGTTCTGCTAGAAATGCATTCTAGAGAGTCGTTTCCGATAATGTAATCACCCCCTTAATTTTTTCTGTGTGAATGGGGAGGGGATTCTTGACTGCTCCAGACAGAAAGTATTTTTTCCATCCATGTTCAAATTTTTAAAAAATGTTACAATTTGCTAAAAGTGGGCATATTTCAACAAAAAACTGCGCTGAGGGTTCCGGCTGCAACTTTGAAATCAGCAGTATATAATGCGATGCGCGTATTTATGACTATGAAATCAGTTTAGCAGAACAATGTTCTAGTATTCACGCTACTTGTTTATGTATTTGGTATGAAATGATAAAATATTCGGGTTTAAAATGTAATATCCAACTTTCACAGATGAGCAAAGGCCACCAGTCAATGAAGTCTTTATTTAGCTACCGTAAACGCTAAAATAATTGTCGCCTTTTAGTGACGGGATGAATTTTTGGCATTGGGGTTGGGGCGGGGGTGGGGTGGGGTCATAGGTGTAAGGTGGGGGGGAGGGGTTGGGGGGGGGGGTAGCCCCCATTTTTCAACCCCCCCCAGAAATTTTTGGGGGGGGGGACGTCCCCCCCCAACTGGGGGGGGGGCATTTTCAACCGCCCCCCCCCGCAGAAATTTTTGGGGGGGGGGGCGTCCCCCCCCCAACTGGGGGGCGGGGGGGGGGGGTAGTCGCGCCGAAGGCGCGAAAAGTGGGAGAAAAATAGGGTATTTTTTATGGTAAATTTTGCAAAAATTTTCAAAAAAGTCCCAAATTTTTGGCTTAATGTACTTGTTATTGCGAGAAATACAAGTTTTTAATAGTTTTATGGACTTTTTGACTGAATATTAGCCTTCTTTTGAACTTAGAAACACCTGGACAATCAGGTTTTACAGTTTAAAACCACTGTCTAATGTAAAAATTACTTCATGATTCGATGTTTATTAGTATTACAAACGGCTGCAAATGCGATTTTTGACATAAAAATTGAAAAATTTTTTTGGGGGAGGGTTGGGGGGGGTCCTGGGGGGGGGTTGGGGGGGTCTCCAGAGGGCCCCCCCCAGAAAATGTTGGGGGGGGAGCCCCCCCCCCACCCCAAATCTCCGTTACACCTTTGGGTGGGGTGGGGACGGGGAGAGGGACTGACTAGGGCATAGGTGCAGCAGAGTTTCCGGGAGGGGGAGGACTAGTCGTCCCCCGGATCTGTTCCTGCTTAACGCTTTTATTTTTGCGGCAGGCTGAAACGGGAAACCATAATGTATATATGTACCCATAAGCATAGGTGTGTTAGGGGGGGGACCCCTCCCCCCAAATGGAGGGGTCGCCGACCCCCCCCCCTAAAAATTTTTCCTACCCCTCCCCCCAAATCGATTTTTTTCAGAACCCTCCCCCTAAAAATTTTCAATCCACTACCTAAATTTTTGAAAATTTTTAGCCAAAAATTCGAAATTTTTCCAAAAAATTCCAAAAATTTGCGAAAAATTGCTAGAATTCGCTTAATCAAGCTAAAAATCGTTAAAAATAGCTGTAAATTCATAAAATTTTTCGATTTCTTAACGAAAAACCGACTTTTTTCGTATTTTTTCGCCGATCCCCCTTGAATATTTTTCTTACCCCTCCCCCCAAATCATAGGTGTATCTTGAGAAATCGTTGGGGGAGGGGGTAGTCGAAATTAGGGCGGGTCGGGTGGGGTCAGCCGTTTTGAGGTGGGGTGGGGTCCGGAAAAATCGAATCTGGGGGGAATTTTTTGGTCAAAAATTTAGAAAAAATTCTCAAATTTGCTAAAAAAGCGTTATTTCCAACTAAAAATCGAAAATATTTCTTCATTTTTGCTCATTTATTCGAAAAAACTGGGTTTTTTTGCAAAAATTTCGAATTTTTCCAAAAATTTCGAAGAGGAGAGTCTGTGAATTTATGTTAGGGTTACTTTGTTCTTGTAATGGTTTTGTCGTTGTAATTGGGGGTGGGAGTTTAAAAGTCTAGCTGCATTTTGAAATACTACTGGAACGGGTATATGATTCATAGGTATAGATTTGTGGAACGAGGACGTTCCTCTTCATAAACCCCCAAGATGTAACCATAGGTATAGATTTAAAATATCAAAATTAGGTCGACTTTTCTCCCCAAATCGACTTTTCGCGACCCCCCACCCCCTTTTTTCGCCAAACCCCCTCCCTACTTTTTTCAGAACCCCCACCCCCACTTTTTTCGCCAGCCACACCTATGCCCATAAGATAGGCATAGATATAATTGACCCCTCCCCCCAGCCATTTTTCCAAACCATCCCCAAAAATTTTTGGCGGCCAACTGGCAAAAACTTCTGGGGGGCCCCCCTCCCCAGGTCGGGGGGGGGGGGCTCCGATTTCTGGGGGGGGGAAGAAAAATTTTTAGTAAAATGCCAAAAAATAGCTATTTTTTGCTGCTGAGCTAAAAAATTGACTATTTTTAACTTAAATTTAAGCTTAAAATAGCTAAAAAATACTTAAAAATTTGTAAAAATCCGGCGAAGCCGGAAATATTTTCAAAATTATCCCTCAAAGTCAAAGCCCTATTTTTTCCGGGCACTTTAGAGTTAGGGGGGGAGGCCCGAATCCTGGGGAGGGGCGATTCTGGGGGGGGGCGACCCAAGTCTGGAGGGGCCCTCCACACCCCCTCCTGTAGAAAAAAGCCAGTCGTGGGGGGGGGGGGGTTTATGTGGTCTAAAAAGGCCCCCCCAGAATTCCGGGGGAGGGCCCCCCCCCAACCAAAATCCCTGTTACACACTATGCCCTCCCCGCCTTCCACCTAAGCATAGGTTTCCGAAACCAACCAAAAAAAGTTTCCGTTTTTATGCCAAAATCGCATTTACAACTGTTTCTTTCTAATGCCAATAAACATTCAACGATGAAGTGATTTTGACATTAGACATTGTTTTTAAACTCGAAAACTTGATTGTCAACATGTTTCTAACACCAAAATAAGGTCAATATTCAGTCAGAACGTCCATAAAACTGTTCAAAACATATATAAAACATATATATAAACATATATATAAAAATATATATATATATATATATATATATATATATATATATATATATGTATATATATATATATATATATATACATATTTGTCGCAATAAGGAACACGTTAACCCAATAATTTGGACATTTTTTGAAAAATTGCAAAATTTACCCTAAAAATACCCAATTTTTGGCCGTTGTTGGCTCCTTCGTCACGCCCCCCCAAAAGTTGGGGGGTTTGAGAAAATGGCTGGCGGGCATAGGTGTGGCTGGCGAAAAAAGTGGGGGTGGGGTCGCGAAAAGTCGATTTGGGGGGAGGGGTAAGAAAAATTTTCTAGGTGGGGGGTCGGCGAAAAAAGTCGGTTTTTCGTTAAAAAATTGAAAAATGTTCTCAATTGACAGCTATTTTTAATGATTTTTAACTTAAATAAGCGAATTCTAGCAATTGTTCGCTAATTTTTGGAATTTTTTGGAAAAATTTCTAATTTTTAGCTAAAAATTTTCAAAAATTTAGGTATGTAGGGGTTTGAAAATTTTGGGGGGGTTGGCGACCCCTCCATTTGGTCGAACTAGTGGGGGGAGGTCGAAAAGTGGGGGGGGGGAAATAAAATGGGCCAAAAATGCTAAAATGCTGTACAAATAGCCTGTTTTTCACATACACTGCTATAACTATGCTTAAAAGTGGTCAAAAATCAAGTTTTAGCACCAAAAAAGGCGATTTTTGACCAAAAATTTCCGACGAAGCCATTTGTTGAGTCATTTGAGCCAAATGAGTCATTTTTTGACATTTTGAAAATGACACATATACGTTTTGGTCCAACCATTCCAATAATCACTAAAAGTTTAAACCGGTGTAACTTTAGACTGAGTTGAGCTAGAAAAGTTTTGCAAGTATATCTGCAATGGTGGCAAGTCTTCCTCTTTGAAGACAACAAAAATTAGATCGACCCTCTGCACCGTTAGTTATATACGTAGGTGTAACGGAGATTTGGGATGGTGGAGGCTCCCAGCCACAACTTTTTGGTGGGCCCTGTGGAGAGCTCCAGGATCTTCCAACCCGCCCCTAAAAATGTTTTTCTATTTTCATGCCAAAAATAGCATTTTCAGACGTTCCTAATGCAAAAGATTCAACCATTAAATAATTTTATCATTAGACAGTATGTTCTAAATTAGAAAACTTGATTGCCAACATGTTTCCAAGTCCAAAATAAGGTCAATATATATATCGAGTCGGAAACATAGTTTCCTTTGGGGGTGGTGGTGGTGGATATCTGGCTTATTTTTAGGCCAAAATTAATGGGGGTTCATATGCTTATCAAAAGTGGGGGAATATTTTTGAAAAAGATATTGCAAATTTTTACGTTTTTTGTGTAAAAACTGCCAAATATCGCTAAAAATGACTAACTTTGGTGTTTTTCACGCTAAAATGGCAAAAATTGCGTTTAAATTCCGACGAAGCCAGAATTTTTTGAAAATTTAGGGTAAAAATGGTGAAATCTGGCAATTTTTTGGTTGTTGGGGGGAGGTCCAAATTTATGGGGGAATCTGGAATGGGGGTGGTTTTGCCGAGTGGGGGGCCCCACACCACCAGTAAAAATAAGCCAGGGTATCCCAAACGTTTTGGACCCAAAAAGTTAGCTAAATTTATCCGAAAATGGTCATTTTTTGAAAAAATTTTGACTTAAAATCGCTTTAAAATCGGTGCTAAATGCCTAAAACTTGAAGAACAGGCCTTATTTTGAAGAAAAATGGGCAAAGTGAGAGACAATTTTGCATTTTTGGCCATTTTTCAAAATTTGTCAGGTCAGAATTCTGGGAGGGGGCTACTTCGGGGGTATATATACGTATTTACCACTCATCACATATCTTGGGTCGACCACCAACCTTCCAAGATTTACCCGCCACCCCTAGACCCAAAGTTTCAGGGAAACTAGTTCATAATACGTTAAATAACTTTCCCGATAATAAACAATTTATATAAGACAAAAATTTGGACTTTTTTGAAACTTTTTGCAAAGTTTACCCTAAAATACCCCAATGTTGGGTATTTTTCGCGCCTTCGATGCGACTACCTCCCCTCCTCCCCCACCCCATGGGGACGTCCTCCCCAAAAGTTTTGGGGGAGGGTTGAAAAAGGGCTTGGAGGGCCCCCTCCTCACTTTACACCTACAGGATAAACCCACTTTGGGGGAAACCCAGCCAAATTTTTTGAAAAATTTTTATCAGCCCATCGATGAAACATTTAGAGACTAACAATTAGAACCTATAGCACACTCTGGCTTGTTAGAGGTCAAAAACCCTAAAAATGCGATTTCACTGCTGGAGGATCCAGTACATGTCCAGATGTGGATTTTAACAGCCAATTGAACGTACAAAACCATTCTCTACACGATATGTATTGTAGACTAACAAATATATAAGTTTTATTAAATTCATCGTTTTTAGCGTTTTTCAAAAATTGCCCTATATATATGTAATGTGTCAAAGTCAAACCTTATGAAACCTGGCCGTTTGATGCTGCGTTTTCAATGGCACTGAGATCTCAAAAAAGCTACCTAGAACGAGTTTTCTGATTTATTTATATAATAACTAAAAAGAGTTGAATTTTACACAGGCAGTGCCAGAATTGTGCTACGGCAATTTTCCAGATCTGTGTGTGAGGGGTGGATTTCCTCCATTGGGTTTCCACCCCCGCTACTTTTTGCATTATATATACCGGCCGAACCGTACAACCTAGAGAAGTGCAAATGGGCTTAAAAGAAAGTTCCAAGTACGGCAGGTTCATCTACCCCTTTATATATAATAAAAAAGTTCTAGCCAAAATCCGAAAATGTGGGTTTCCCCCCATGGCTATACATTTCACCCAGTTTTCTGAAACTTCCCATTTTTAGCTTAAAGTGTTTATTATTGCGAGAAATATATACACGTTTTGAACTATATATATTTTATTGACTTTCTGCCTGAATATTGACTTTGTTGTAGACTTAGAAACATGTTGGCAAGTCCCCATCATAAAAAGCCTCACCATAAATTTCGCCTGGTGCTTTCAATTGTTTTGTATAATCAACCCTTTTTTGTTTGTTATTTTGTAAAACGTGTGTGGTTAGTCTTTCAGCTTCGCCATTAGCTATGCGGCCCAACCGTATTAAACAGGGTTCCAGTGCTATTGGGTCTCGTAAAAGCTCGGCCCTTTCATCCTCACCCCCAGCAGCTGACGGTGATTTTAATGGATTAGAACCTGAAGGTTTGTTGGTATTGTAATGTACATTCTTTACGCTTTGTAGGTGTTTTCTAAAAATTTGCCTGCTTAGGGTGATTTTCCGGGTAGTTCCAGTTTGGTCTTGGGTAATTGCTGCAAGTTTTGCAAACAACTTTCGTCAAACAACAGTTTCGTCAAACAACTGTTAATGCCATTTCTTCGGGGGTGATTTAAGCGGTTTTAGGGTTAAAACTAATATTTTACTGATTTTGAAAGTAGGGTGTGCCAAGACAGTTTTCTTAAACTGATGCACACCTCAACCAACCCACTTAATAAGTAATTATTGGTGAAATTTTGTTTATGCATATATATATACGTTTGTAATTATTGTGTGTAGGGACCCACCAGTGAAATTGTAACACTGTGCCCCATTTTAGCGTAACTGTATGCGATTTGAAAGTCAATATAACTCCCTGGGAGGGTGAATGAAATGAATTGGTATGCTACAGCCTCCCCGCGCAGTCTGGGTCCCACGAATATCTTGCATATGAACATGGATTGGTAAAAATGATTCGTAAAGCCTGGATGCAGATATTCGTAGGTTGTGCGGTCTAGATCCCACCAAGTTAGTTCTGGGTAAGTAGGCGAGATGTAGCATACCTGTACGCTAGGGGAACAGCTTTTGCTATTGAAAAATTGTATATATTACAATTTTTCATAAAGTTGAGCTCAAATTGGATTTGACTTTAGTGAAAAGATATATCCGATACTTTTTTGGTAAAACACTTTGAAATTCTGTTCATATATACGCACGTATTGTACGTATATATAAATTTTCTTTTTATCGTCAAAGAAATTTTTTTTTCTTAAGCCAATATTAAAGCTCTGGCAAATATTTTGTGTCAGCAGCAAAAATGCGTACATTGTTTATACATTCTAAAATATTCTAAGTTCAAAGAATGCCATATATATATAGTCGTTTCTATTTCGCGTAGGTTTCGACCAAAAGCTGGGGATTGCACTTGTTTGAGGGGCAACTGAGCAGCTATTACGTACTTTTCATGCTTGTACGTACGTACTTGTATTTATGTATAAGATATGAAAGCTTTAATTTATATGAATTACTGAAGTAGCCTGTATAGTCTCGCTTTTGTGAGTAGTAGGGACCAGGGGCGAACAGGTGCAATCCCTGAGGTGGGTCCACAGTACCGAGGCAAACGTGAGCATATATGTATAAACATATATACACTGAAGGTTTGCGTACTGTGGGGCGGTTGTTCATTTCATTCCATTTTCCATTTTTTCAAGTTTCTGTTTAAGGTGGTGATTCCTTTTGGAGACATCAAATTTGAATTCTTATTACTCATTCATTACTTGGAGTTAAGAATCCATTTTATATCAAAATGGAGCTTAACATTTTCTCTTTCTAATGAATGCAATAAAACTAACTTCAGTTTTCGGAAGCAATTTCACTGGATTTTTGAAGTATATACTTTAATTTTCCAGACCGAAGTAAATTTTTTCGCGAGACATCGGCTACATCATATGATACCACTATCAAATAGCTGGGGACCCTTTTTTAATTATCATAAAAACTCTTCGTTATGAAGAAATTAGCTAAAATGTTTGCGCAACCTGGATTTTGCCTACTTTTCCCAACTTTAGCAAGTGGTCACTTTAACTAGAAAGCAGCAATCGAGGCAACTAAAAAAGGGTCCCTGGGTATTTTTGTCTAAACCACTTCTAGTAAGTGGCAACCCTCTAGCTTGCGTAGAAAATGCTCCAGAATCGCTGGAAAAAATTTGGCCATGTTTTTGCAAAAACTAAGCAGCTCACGGTATAGGATTTGGAAGATTACCATGTCGTGGATAATCGGCCTCGACGAGACCTTCAGATCGACACCCTTAGTTTAATTTTACGGCTTACGTAGCTCAAGAAATCTTGGCTTATTTGATTTCTGCAAAAATAACAAGTTTTCAATTCCAAAATAATAAAATCGGCTACAATCTCACATTAGAGAAGAGCTAGAAAGTTGCTTCCAAAAGCAAAAATGTAGAGCTCAATGAGGCCTTTCAAATGAGTATATATATAGTCATAGCTACGCAGTTGCTGCTCAGCTGTCAGAAATTGGCAAAAACCTTCCTGAACGGAAATCTCGACATTTTGAAACGGGATTGCGAGGAGGGTGTTAGAACGCCAAATGAACTTATTTTGGAAGGTTTCATCAAATTTCATTTTGGTTTGAGCCATCAACCTACAATATGTGCCCAAAAGGAATCACCACCTTAACAAATTTCTAACTTCTCGACTGGGGAATTTTGATATTTGATATTATAATGTACAATAAAATGTAAAACTTGATTTGTTGTTTAGGCTCTGACGCGAACGCATCCACCAACTGTCCGTCCTTGCCGGAATCCATTGTTCTGGCACCTCTCTATGATCCTCCCACTGTCTCCAGTGCACGCTCAAATTCTAAGGTAAACAAGCAATATACACTGCATGGGCATAGCAACTATGTAGCGGAGCGGTGTATTTGTATTTGCCAAGAATTTTGTTTAATTTATATACACTGCCTGGTTTTGTTTTGTTGTGTTTCAGCCTTTCAGCGGATGCTCAGCAATATCCTTGTCTTCATCTCGCAAGCGACGTCTCTCGCCGATTGTGGCCGCGGACGATCTGGTCTCCTCCAGTCCTCCTCCCCCTCTCTCCAGACTTCGAACCTCACCGCCTCAGTCTCCGCTCTCACCTTTTGTGTAGGTTTAATGCTACTAAATGATACACATATACAGTTGTCGTTTAAAATTTTTGCTCTTCTCGGTCCTAGTGTAGCCTGGGTGTAATGTTGTTTTTATTGAGTGATATTTATTTATTTTATTTGCACACCTTTTGTTGTTCCATTTTAGAGATGTCTATGATGGTTTGAGTGAGGAAAACAGCATGGATGAAGCACCGCCTGGTGCATCTACGCTTCAAGTAAGTTTGTAGTTGCAGACGATTTTGACTTCATTTTTCAATATTTTGCTCTTTGGTTAACTTGCAATTTTCATTTCAGAATTTAATTTCATTAGTCATTCAAAACTGTAATGGACACTTCAGTTACCATACAGTGAGTGCTCGAGTGGTGTTTTCTAGCATTTTTATCTGGTTATCTAGGATTTCTAACATCTAGCAAAATGTGTTGGTTAATTAACTAACTACCAAACAAAGTTTGCAGGTTGTTACTTGATGTTTTGAGCAATGTTGGAGGTTTCGATTCGGCACATTTGCACTTTTCAATTTTCTTTGGTTCCGCCTATAACTTGGGGGGATGGCCACCCCCGTAAACATCGATCTCTCTTGATAGTTCGAGACACTGCTGAATTTGACTATTTTCACTTGTACATTTTTTAAAGATTTCCCAGCTTGGCCGGGTTCTGTAAGAAATTCTAGCTTATAATGCCCCTATTCTATTTTTAGCTATTTTTTACCGATTTGTTATTTTTAACCGTGAGAAGTATATATATACATAAGAGAGGTCCTCTCTGTATTATGTCATAATGTTTCCCTTTGCTGTTTTTCAGAGCCAAACTGCAGCTGCTGCTCAAGTGGTCACTTTGTTTGGTCGTCATGCCCATGCGGCTGTGGTGGCTGCAGCCGCCTCAGGTGCCACGGATGTTGTGGACGTTGTTGAAGGGCGCCGCCATCATTTGTTGCCATCCCTGAATAACGACGATGACGATGATCCTGCCTTGGATGCTGCGGTTGGTAGGGGAGTGGGAGGAGGGGAGGATGAAAATCCCTCAGTCCTCTTGCCGCCACAGCAGCATCCGTCAGGATCTGAACCAGACCACCTGTTCAACTCTGAGCTGAGAACAGCTGGGGCTGTCCCCACTTCCCTGGCGGCTGTGACCAGAGGGGGAATGTCCGCCGTAAATTCTTCGGATGTTGCCGGAGAAATTCGACGACACCATCATCTGTTGGGACCCGACTGTGTTGGCCGGGGGGCAAGGGACCTTGGGACAACTGAGCCCTCTTTCCCCAGCATCTGTTGTGTCTCCTCGGGTACTGCTGGACGTGCCAGTGGCGGCTGCCGGCTGGAGGATTCGTTGTCTGGGACAGCAGCAACCTCCTCAGCTGCCAGCACGCCCATCTTTGTGTCCAGGGCGGTTCCACCTGTGGGGGGCAGACCGCCCGCTCCAGTCTCAATGGTCAGTAGTCTGGGAGGCTTTGCTGCTCCCTCCCTTCCCAGCGTTCACCCTCTTCCCCATCCTAGTTCGGTTCGGGTCACTACCACTACCACCTCTGCTTCGCCCGTTTCAGATTATCCTCTATCTAATCCGTTTTATGGTAGCTTGACGGCCGCAGTCCCCTCTACTCCTCTGACTTCCGGGGACTATCGGGCCTCCCCTGTTCGTTTGCCGGAGTCGATTCCTCCCCGCCCCTCCAATCCCACGGCTGCTAATCTCCTACAGATGTCTGCTAACGCTCGTCTCTATGATCGAATTGTGCCTGGACTGGCAGCCGGCAGTCTACCACCATCGGCAACCGTTGGTAGTAGATCCAGAAACGTGGCTACGGTGCCTGCTTCGGCGGCAGGCTTGCTGGGACTCCCGACCGAGGCTCTTTCGGCAGCTGCGGCCCAACACTCGGCAGAGGGCAGGCCGCATCCCACCTTGCTGTCGGCACCCGCCAATGGGTCCAGTGGTGCCGCGGCTGGTGCTGGAGGGCAAAGCTTCGCAGAGCGATGGCTTCAGCTTCAGGTGCGTCTCTATCTGCTTTACATATGCAAAAATGTTTTAGTGATAGTTGTTATTGTTGTTGTTGTTTGTGCCATTTAAAGTGTTGGATCCCTTTTTTGTGCAGTGATTTTTTTGAATTTTAAAAGTTAGACAGAAATCGAATTCATTAATGAATTTGTATAGTTATCAGGGATGCATCAGTACCCGATTCCGTCTCCGGAAATTGAAATTTCGTAGTAATTTTTTTGATATGGACCTCTCTTCCTCAACTTTCAGACCCCAGTACTGGCATTTTTTAGGGTTTTGAAAGTGGGGGCGCCCCCCCTAGGGAAGGGGGAAGTGGGGGGGGGCGAGTCCAAGGTATAAAATACCAAAATTTTTAGCGAAAAACTAGCATTTTAAGCATAAAACACAAAAATCGCTGTTTTTAAGCTTAAAATTAACTTATAAGTCCACAAATTAGCTAACAATTCAGAAAATTTTTGAAAATTTGATTTCAAAAACTTAATTTTTCTACACTTTTGGGCGACCACCAAAAAAGTGGGGGACACCCCCCGCCCCCCACTAAAAATGCCAGCAGTAGTGGCGGTCTGGTGCGTACATCTCTAGCAGCAATAAATCCAACAGGAAAAGTTTAGCAAACCGATGGAAGAAAAAACGCCGTCTCTCCTGGCAAGAAAAGGCTTGATATTACATATTATTTGACATTATTCCAGTTAATGTTTTATTTCAAACAGTTTTATTTCAAGTTACTGTTTTCTGTTTGCAGCATCTGAGCCCTTGGTATGGGCGTCCCGCCTTGCTTCTAAATCCTGCTTCTGCTAATCTAACGGCGGCAACCCAACCGGTATGTATATACCTGTTTGACAGCATTCTAAATCCAGGAAGTTTTGTTGCCTGATTATTAGGGTTTATGTTGTTCATGACAAGATACTATTTTTACCTGTTGAGAAAAGTGTTTGTTTGGCTGGTCAAATTTTGTCCAGACTTTATGATAGCTAGCTAGAAAAGTGTAGTAGAGTGGAGATGCTGGAGCGCAGTGGCATTTTGAATATTTCTGGAGTATTGTGCTATTTTTGAGTGGAAAAAGGACTGTAGGGACGTAATGTCTTCCTCGTGTACGTTGTATTTCTTTTTCTGGGTCACCAGATCGCGTTAAGACTTTCTATGATGTAGAGTTTGCTGCTGAATTTCTATTTAAAAAAAGGACTAGACGTCTCTGGCTTTTTCCTAGGCAAAAATTTCTGGGAGGGGGGAAAGCGAAATTTTTTGAAAATGTTTAAAAAATAGCTATTTTGGCTGCTGAGCTAAAATATTAACGATTTTTAACCTCAATTTAGGCTTACAATGGCTAAATGTCAAAAAATCCGGCGAGGCCGGAAACATTTTTCAAAATTTACCCTCAAAACCCTACTTTTCCGGGCACTTTAGAGATCTGGGGGGGACCGAATCTGGGTGTCCCAAGTCTGAGGGGGATCGAATTTCTGGAGAAGGCTCCTCCACCCCACCCAGCCCCCGCTCCCTGTAGGAAAAAGCCAGCGTCTCAACTGCGCATTCGTCAGACCTGTATTCAAGGCAGAATATAATAGGTGGGCTGACCAGCTCGGTAGCATAATTTAAGGACAGGAGATTTACGACTGTGTTCACGCGACGGATGTCATGCCTCCGCAAAAGGTAGAATCATTTCGCGCCGTTGACCAGACGGATGCCAAAGAGCACCTGTGGGGATTTCCATTTGTTGAGGTCCGGGTCCATCGGATTTCCCACGGAGGCGAATTCCATTGCTCCACAAAATCTGGAGTTTTTTGCTCCTAAATGTATCATTATCTATCTAATTACTTTATTTTGATTATTTTATTTTTCAGGGCAGCAGCCATCATGCATCGTCTCCAGCCATGCATTCGTATCCATATTATTCCCAATACTTTGAACTTATGCTCATGTCTATGTAAGATGTTACGTTTCTTTTCTTTCTATTAGCATAACTAACTAGCATTTCTTAGTTTACCTTAGCTGTCTGTAGCCACTGCATTACTTCGGGGGGAGTACTATAATAATGAGGCATACAGATTGTGCCCATACGGGTACGGAAGGGGGTTATTTTCTGAATACGACCAATTTCAATGTTGAATTCCTTTGTGCTGCAAATCACAGTTATCATTGTTATGAATGTACTTTAGGGCCACACTGCAAAGTGTTGAACTTGCTATGCAAAATACGGAAGCATTGTTGTAAGTTTTGATTTGGTTTTCCCTTACCACGTGACTTAGCTAGTTATAATCTATTTGTTTGATTATACGGAATACAGAGAGAAATGGATGCTATTTGTTTTCATGGACGTATATGCCTACGTTTTCCTTTCTTTCGATCTTGAAGGAGCCTTAAACATAATTAGGAGAATTGGAAATTGAGTTTTTTAATTTTTATATATTATTTCTTTTGTTTCCGTATTTCTGTCATTTATTTTGCAGAGGGTCATTGCATTCAGTGCACCATGCTGCTCAAGATCTACAGTATTTCGTGCGACTTCAAGAACGTTTGCACCGCCATTCTCGTGGACTGTCTAAGACAGGTAACTTAGATACCAGTTAATAGTTGAGCGAAACAGCGGGCGTATGCAGAATCGCTGACATATAAAATATAAAGACTGGCTTATTTTGCTGGAAGGGAGACGGGTTACCGCTCATTCGGCGACCTCCCACCCCACAACCCAAACAATTTCCTAAATTTTTAAAGTTTTTTCCGGCTTGACATATTCTTCACGTAATTTTCGCAATTTTAATTTTAGCAACACTGACAATTAGTCACTTTTTTGCGACTTTTAACAGTTTTTATGCAGAAAAACGTAAAAGTTTTCAATAAATACACCCCGTGTTTGGTGAGCCCCGATCCTGCCTATCGATGGAGGTAGCTTTGGTCTGACATAACGCCCCGACATAAGCGCCCCTCCCTAAATTTTGGCTTAAAATAAGGCTGAAAGTAATAGCTAATGCATTATCACATCGTCACCTGAGAAGCAGAAAGTGCTAAGTAAAGTTTCTACACTTTTGAGATATGGCCGTTCAAAGTTTTCGTTCTTTTGCAAACTAACAGTACTACATAGAAAAATGCATTCTTCGGTGTTAGTAGTCTATTGATGGTAGAACTTTAACTGCACTAAAATATTTTCAATTAAGCATGCTAAACTGGTGTAACTCGAAAAAATGCACTTAGTACTTTTTGGCTCCCATTAACAAAATTTCGATTTTTAGTGTTGAAATGGCGCACTTCGACTATTTTTGCCTCAAGAAAAAATGCGTACTTGTATTTTTATTGGAAATTTTACCTTGAGTAAAAGGTGCTAAGTAACATGAATTTGCTGTAACTTTTCCAATATACATCGGATCACTTAGATTCTTTTGCCAAAAATTTTTTACAGGCTTTCTCATGCTGGTAAACGTCGTAATTCAATTTTGGCAAAAATGTTACTTAGCACTTTTTGCAACTCGGCTGACGAGTCATATTAAGCTAATACATATCACGGTATTTTTAAAGAAAATTGTTCCCGGAGAGGTCCGGGCCCGAGAGGGGGCGAGTTTTTTTGCATAATGGGCCTGAAATCGGTATTCTTTGGCGTATTTTGCATGCATGGCCAATCGCTAAACATTCACATACAGATTTCCGGCGCTGCCGGAAAATGTCTGAAAATTTGGCCATTTGTGGCAAAAATTTGGGCATCCAAAAATTTCCTGGTTTAGGGAAAAATTTATGCGACTCCCCCTCCCCTGTAAAATATCTTGCATATTTTAAATTAGTGTCAGCTGACAGGACATCAATTTTACATAGCAAAAAACTGTTATTTGTGTTGTATTCAGGTAGTAGTAGTAGTAGTAGTAGTTGTAGTAGTTTATTGAATTGTTGTTGACATTGGATTACAGCAAGTAAGATTTCCTATTTCCTATTTTGTCTGTTGTTGTTTTCTTCAGAGATTAGTTCTCTCCCAGCCTGGCGTTGGCGGAGTCACTCTGCGAGTCCAGAGGAGCAGAGCTCCTGTGTCGTCTGCATGAACGAGTTTGAGCCGCGTCAGCTGGTCAGAGCCTTGCCTTGTCGTCACATTTTTCATGCCAAATGTGTAGACAGATGGCTCAAGGTGAGGTAGCAGTACTAGCCCATCGTTTTTATGATATTTTTGTTGAAGTTAGTAAGAATGAGAATACATGTATGTACATTGCCTTTCCGTTATAAGGCAGACACTGTACAAAATAGTTACCGCTGAGCAGGCCTGTGTGATTATTCTGGGGGGGCGAAACCCGCAGGGACAAGATAATTTTGGTGGAGTAGGAACAAAAATGTTACTGCAAATGGCGCTATTTCGCTACAAAAAGAGATGTTAGTTTTTCTCGCAAAGTGGGTAGATATAGTGATCATAAATTCGTAAATTGAGTAAAGAATTTCGAGCGAAGCTAGAAAATGTAGGTAAGTACATATGAGCCACTTGTGTGTTACTTTGAAAAATCAGTAGGGTGATTTGAACTTTTGTCTTTCCCCGATTAATACTCCAGCCGCTCCAGGCGACCGGATGAGCTACCAGCTCTGGTTGGCTGTCTGGCAAAAAATAAAATATAGTCAGGGGGGGGGGAAGAAAATGTTTTCCGTCATGTTTTCCTCCCTCTGACTATACGTTAAAATATTTTTTCTTAAATGTGAACGGTTTGTGCTGCTGTTTGTTTCAGACGAATCGGACGTGTCCCATTTGCCGAGGCGATGCCTCCAAGCCGTCCAGTGCGGAGGAGCCCACTTCTGAACCCGCTTCTCGCTAGAACTGCGGCAATCGGCGAAAATCTAGCGGGGCAAGCAATTTCCTTTCGGTGGATTCTTCTTCTTCTTCATCTTCTTATGTTTAGTTTATTAACAAGAGCCGGAGCCTTATGAACAGTTTCTTTAATTTTATTATTTTGTATACATGTACTAATGTAATATTGCGTTGTTTGTTGTTGTAGCTGCTGCTGTATTATTGTAATGTTTTTGTATATTTATAGCATTTATATAAGCCGTTCTTACTATTCCTATGTATTTAATTAAGTCCTGTTTTAATCTGCTTTGGTAATTGATTTGTTTCTGCGTGCAATCTGCATTAATTATAATTGCTGATGTAATTCTGCTTATTCGTTGAATTCTATAGAGGTACCTGTTTATCTATGTATGTTTCTCTAGTAGCAATCCTTAGGAATCAAATAATGCATTGCTTGCTTTGTATGCTTTCAGTCACAGAGTGTGTATCAGCTTTGTTAATCGTCTATTGGAACTGTTCTAATCTGTTGGGTTTGTTCTTGTACTAATTTCCGTTCTCACTGCTACCTTCCGAAAAGCTGTATTAACGAAACTGTGATATTCGGCCGATGATCAGATATTTAGTGTATCGTATCGGTTGATCTGTTACAGTGTTCTACTTCAGCCTCCGACAGAAACCGTGTACAGTTCGGGTCTCAGAAATAACGGGGCCATTCGCTCTTGGAGTCGAGATGGCCGCGTCTGTGGTCTACGACGCTGGTCAGCGTTTCCAGTCTTGCGGTCGGTGGCTCGACCCCGTTATGCTACACAGCTTCTCAGCTCGGGCTGACCAACCCAGCTATCCATCCTTAACTGGTCAGTAAATGAGTTGAATCACGGTTGGGAAAGGAACAGAATTTGTATGGGAGGTTCGGCCCTCCCTTCCACGGATGCAGGCATCGTTTGAAGTGACATGGCTTGTTTGGGCTCGGGGGCATTAGAATCTGGTAGTCTTTAGACCATGACCGCGAGCTGTGGACAGGGTGTCTCGTTTTTCTTGCCATACAAAAGTAATCCAAAGAGTGGTACTTACGTTACCTAACTAGTTCCTATAGTTTCGGAGACTGGATAAATAATTTGCTATAAATTAGTGTAGTGCACTCTTGTACATTAGTACCACCAGTTATTTGCTTTTTGTGCAAATGATAGCAGTGTAAGCGCCAATATTTAGTGTAATGCTTTCCTATACCTTATTTTGCAGTGTTTGTCTCAGATCTATGCTTTTATGTATATACATAATAAGTCTTTAATCTAGCATACCGTATTAATTTTTATGATACTAAATGAGAGTACGTAGATATGCAATGCAATGCATTTTAGGCTTTCTGTGAAAGTGATTTTTTCATAATATTGCGCTCTGTCATGATATGTAATAATTTTTATTATTTTAATATACTCGCTTTTTGAATGTTTACTATAATGTATATACTACTTTGTATGGCTAGTTTTTTGTAGTTTGAAGATGCACAGCTTTTATTTTGTGTTTTGCTTGCACTGCAGTGAAATAGGCTAATTTTGTACACTTTTTGCATGATAACTGGATAATTAATATTATGGAATGTCCTGAATGTATAGTGTATAATTTATACGATAAGATCTTTAGGCTGTATTATATACCTACGTAACGTTATACTTTATTTCAATGCTGTACTATGCTATACATTGATCTGGTGCCTTCTGTTTCTAAATTTTTATGCAGGTTATATATAACCAGAAAAAATTTAGATTTTACCATGGGCCTTTTCAGGAAATGCTGAGTTGAAAAGGTTAACTTTAATTCTTCGCTCTCATGGAAGATTAAAATCAAGCCGGGGTGGAGTTCAAAGTTGTAAGCGTTAAGTTTTCTTCTCTGCTCTACTCTTTCTTGAAAAGGCCCGTAGTTACTGCTACAGTGACCTCCAGTTGAGATTCTGAGTTGGATGAGGAAAAGGCAATAAAAATAATAATATAATAATAAGCATGCGCTGGCTTTTTACAAATAAAATTATTTTCGTCCGTGTTCTTTCGAAATTTTGGGAACCGAATTCAGCATATATCATTTCGGAAACTGCAGTTATCGAAACCTTCTACCAAACGCTGGCGGGTCCATACAAACTATTGTTAAAAAATTACACCCATCCTTTATTGTTTTGAAAACAAAAATTGAAAACATTGAAAACATGATTGCGTTTGCTTGAAGTTGTATCTTGAAGAATAAGAAATACTAAAAATGTGCACTGTGCTGGGGTTAGTTTTAAGCATGGTTCCTTCTGTCCTTACCCGACCCTGAAGATTAGAGGTTGGGTAATTATTGCTACAACAGTGAAACTCTGAAAGTGTGTTACTTGATATACGTAGTTCTGAACTCATTATTATAGCTGTATAATATGTATTGCTGGAGAAGCTAAGGTGTTCAGTTTGCCATATATAATCATTTTTATATGTATATAGTTTCGTTTATTGTGCAGGCTAGTTGCAGATTTTTCATTGAATAAAGCCAGGTTTTGGTATAGGTGTTACTTCAGAGGCTAGGTTGTCTACTGGTCACCTTTACAGCTCGGCCCGCCGGCGGCAATATGTTTAGCTTTAAAATTCGGCCGATCGGTAAAACGCAAGGGGTGCATGCTTACCTTTATGCTAAGTGAGCTAACTTTTCGCCAGGAACTAAACCTTGTCGTGTTCCTTAAAATTGCGAGTACTAGACTCGGCAACTACACTCGTACTAAATAGTTAACGAGGCTAGTAGTACCAGTGATAGTAGGAAAAGAGTTTTAGACGGTGTTAGACGTACATGAATTTTGGTTAAGTGTAACTTACTACCCAAACAAGTTGTATGAAAAAGGGAAGGAGATAGTACAGACACCTGGAATAAAGAAAATTTTGAAGGAATCAAGAGAAAACGATAGCAGAAACTAAACCGTAAAATACAAATTAAAATCGGAGAAATTCTGCTACCGGTCGACTTATACGGATGATTTCGATGACCGGCTCGATTTCAATCATATGAATTACATCTCACCATACTCAGAATTATCGCCGAACATGACTTCAGTTGCTGTTATACTTGGTGCGCAAACGTTTCATGTCCTATTTTCCTTCTACAACGTCTGCTGCTCCAAGTTTTTAGTTTCTCAATGAGAATATAAGCTAGGTAGATTCGCACTTAGTGAACAGTAATTTCAAGTTACTAACTTGTTTAATACTTGCGTACAACACATTATATGCGAAGGCATATAACTAGTGTTGTTGCCCGGCCGGTTTTTTGACTCGTCGCCGGACCCGGCCGAGCTTGTGAACCCGGCCGGCCGAGCTTGTGAACCCGGCCGGCTGGCCGGGCCGGCGGCCAGCCGTTTCCGGCCGGCCGGGTGATGTCAAACAGGCCGGCCGGGTGCTGTCAAACAGGCCGGCCGGCTGGTACCAGTTTTGCCCTAGTTTTCGTGTATTTTGCATAATATTTAAATTAATTTTGCATTAATTGATGCATACAATTGCTCCTGGTTATTTAGAACAGATAAAATTAAGTAATGTCCTTTTTCTGAAGACTGGCCGGCCGGCCGGGTGTTGGCCGGCCGCCCGCCGGCCCGGCCAGCCGGACGGCCGGGTTTTCCTTTAAAACGATGCATAAAGCTCTTTCCAACTCCCAAAATTGCGACAGTTATAGCGTTTTAAAAAATCACCACAAAAGCACTGCACAGAAAGATACCACCACCTTAATAGAAGCCTCATAGCTTTAACTGATAAAGTGCTTTCGTATTTTCTTTGTTAAGTTATATTAGCTCAGTACGTAACGGTCATTGTCTAGCTCTCCGTTTTCTGAAACTTTACTTCAGCAATCTTTCTTAATTTGCATGTTTTTGATGACCTAGCAAGGCACTCATCAGAGGTCCCTTATGCTGCCTCTCCGTGGACCGCACGTGGAAGACGGAGAGACGAAGGTCTAGGACAGAAAACAAGACCCCCAAGCCAAGCTGGCGTACGGTTATTTCGGACACACCCAGGGCAGCACATGTCGTTTGCCGGCATGCAATGCCCCCCCACATGCAAACCTTGACTACTTCTGTTGTCCTAAACGCTGCACTTTTCCTGCGCTCGTCCTAAACGAACCACACTTACGACCTTGACGACATCTGTCGTCCTTACAAACTTGACGATTTCTGTCGTCCTAAACAACTTGACGACTTCGAAACGTGAGATTCCACGGAAAAATCTATATTTCACGAAAACTCCCAGATAATTATCACGGAGGAATTCGGCGTAATAAAAAAGAATAAAGAACTCAATAATTGGAATACGGAATCATTCAAATTTAACCAAAACATAGTTTGCCATTTTCTTGTACTGTCTTTCCTGCTCGTTTCCTAGCTCATGAATGAAATGGTGTAGTTTCGTAAAGCTCCTTTCTTCCATTGGAGCATGTCGATATTATATATATATATATATATATATATATATATATATATATATATATATATATATATATATATATATATATATATATATATATATATATATATATATATATATATGCACTTAATGAAGAACTGATCAGGTATTAATATTTTCGACATATATAATTTCTATTCTTAAATGTATGAACTATATCATTGTTATTTCCAAAGTCTTTTCCTTTTCATAATAGCAATAATCATAGTGTAATGAATTAAGTGAAAAGGAACTCAAACCTCAATTTATAAAAAGACTTTCCTATGTTTTTGGTGATTTGATCCGCCTCTTGTTAAAAACGTATACATATACATATAAATCTCATGATTGCTTTTACTCTGATCCTGGTTGCTTGTTGTGCGTTGATTAAACTTCATATCTGAGCTTAGGGATTTCTACCATCACAACCTATCATCACAACTGGCGAGGCTGCCAGGATACCTGGCTCTTTGTTGCGCGGATAGATTGGAGTTCTTGTCAATGGGAAATGGATGCTATTTCAATTCTGGAATAGGAATCTCTTTGCAACTGCTAAATCCGTTGGGAAACTGAAGAGCGGCGGACGATAGAACTCCTCACTAACGAGAAAATATGTCGTGGGACATGTTTCATGCTGTAAGTGAATAGTTGCAAGTTTAAAATTTAGGTAGCCATGCGAACCTTATACATCACAGAGTCAGTTTATGCCTCGTTGTAAAATAGGATTGAGAGAGTTGAAATCACTTAATTTGGATAATTTATTTCTTGAATCTTCTACTTCCGATTCAGATAGTAGTACAAATAATTCAGAACAGGGGTTGAATGTGGAAATGGCTTTTCAAAATCAAGAATTATTACCTCTGCTCAGCTTAGCTACTCACGGTTTAAATCCGTTGAAAGGGGACGCCGACCAAGATTTAAATGAGTATTTTTATAACTTTGAGCGTGTTGTTTTATCAAATGGTTGGAATGATAATGATGATGCAAAAAAACGTATGCTTCTAAGAGTCTTAACCGTACGAGCTGCAACAGTGTTTGATACGTTTCCGGAAGCTGTTAAAAATGGCACGTATACTGACATAAAGCAACATTTGTTAAACAAACTAACTTCTGTCGGCGATCAAGCGATTTATTGGAATAAATTGCGTGAACGCCGACAAGGAGAAGCTGAAAGTGTAGAGGATTTCAAAGCAGTATTGCTTAAATTTGCCAAAAGAGCTGAACCAAACAAAAGTTACGATGAGCTGCAGTCAATGGTTAAAAATCACTTTATGTACCAAACCCGTCCTGAAATAGCGAAAGCTCTTCTTAGACGAGACCACCCTACTTTGGATTCTGCTGTAGAAGCCGCGAAGAGGCAAGAATATGTCTTGTCCGCTTTTCCAGATCCCCAAAACGCGGTAAAATTACAAGTAAACGCGCTAGTCACACAAAATGAAAAAATTGTATCTGCTCTCAATGATATTCAAGGCGCTGTTGCTAAATTTAGTGGAGATCACGTAACAGGAGAAAAAGTTTGTGCACTCCAAACTTCAGATTTACACGACCAGCAGTCCTCCGAATTAGCAGTTATCAAAAGGGAGATGAGTGAAATTACGAGACGCTTAGATAACTTGACCATGCGGAATAGTACTGCAATTAGGTGCTACTCTTGTGGTTGCATCGGGCATATTGCACGTTCGTGTCCGAACGCGAATACTTCGACACACACTCGAGGCCGCATGCGATCTGCCTTTTCCTCCTTTAATGACAGTGGTACAAGGAACCACCTCGGAAACAGAATTTTGGGAAATGGGAGACAGCTGCCTCCGGGGGAACGAGGCGGCTGGTAAATAATTGCGGCAAGTCGCTCCCCAGTAGCAATTCTATTTGTGATGTATGTATAGATATGTGTCTAAGAGTTAATTCTGTTAGTAGTACTTTGTCGGAAACATCAGCACCATTTTTGGTTGAATGCTCGATAGGAAATTTGGTTACCAAAACTTTGATCGACACCGGCTCCTCGATTAGTTTATTATCTCTAGAATTCTTCAATTCGTTGCCCCAAAAACCACCGCTACAAAAAGCCTGTTGCAAACCTATTGGGGTTACCGGGGATCGACTTCGAGTTGTCGGAGTTGTCACTTTACCAGTCGTTCTGGGGGAGGAAAAGTTTATGATACCATTTGTTGTAGTAGCCGCAATGACGTATGACTGCATTGTAGGCATGAATCTTCTTCAAAATTATAACTCATTTTTAAAATTTAGGTCAAGTCTTCAAGGTAAAACTGATTTCTTAAGTTTACCTTCAGTATTGCAACCCAACCTTTCTTATGCTGTCACTGGAGTTTACCTTAGTGACTGTGTAACAATACCCCCTTTCACGGAGGCAATTGTTCGGGGAAAATTTACGATTTGCCCAAAGGAAGAGAACTTTATTTTGAACCAACATTGAAGATACATGGAGTGAAACCGGAAGCTGCTGCCGTTTTACCCATAAATGGGAAAATTCCGGTTCTTATAAATAATGGTACATGCAAACCAATTAAACTTCGTAAGGGCACCTGTTTAGGAACGGTGGATAATTCTATTTCTTCAATTAGTTCCGTATCGACTAGTACAGTACCTCAAAACACTGATTCTAAGGTCGGAAAGACTGAATCGTCATGTCTGCCGGTGGGGGTTTCCTTGACTGAAGCAAAAACTACGTTGCAGCCACATGAAATTCAACAATTGGAACGTCTTCTTCAAAAACATGAGTACTTATTTTCTAAAAATGATCAAGATATTGGTAAAACCCATTTGGTAGAACACACCGTCGATGTGCAAGGGAGTTTCCCTATAAAGCAACAGTACTACAGAATAGGGGAACACGGACAACAAATTGTTGAGAAGCATGTGAATCAGATGATGAAAGATGGTATAATCAGGGAATCGTGCAGTCCATGGGCATCTCCGGTAGTCATAGTAAAGAAAAAGGACGGCAGTGATCGTTTTTGTGTTGACTTTCGGACGGTAAACTCTCTAACGAGGAAAGACACTTTCCCATTGCCCAGGATCGGCGAAAGCCTAGATGCCATGGGAGGGGCCAGTTACTTTAGTACTATGGACCTATCTAGCGGATACTGGCAGATAGGCATGGCGGATAGGGATAAGGAAAAACAGCGTTTGTGACTCGTAACGGCCTATTCGAGTTTAACGTCATGCCGTTTGGTTTAACAAATGCTCCTGCTACCTTCCAGCGGCTAATGGCAACAATTTTTGAAAAATATCTGTACAAGTTTTGCTTAGTATATTTGGATGATATTATTGTCTATTCCAGAACATTTGAAGAACACTTGAATCATTTGTTGCAAATCTTTCAAGTTTGCAAATCGTTTAAAAGAAGCAGGGCTTAAACTCAAGGGGCGCAAATGCTGTTTTGCTAGAGCAAAAGTACCCTATCTAGGTCATGTAGTTTCACGCTCAGGGGTTAAGCCTGACCCTTCTAAACTTACAGCCATCGCCAACATGCCGGCACCATCAAATGTTCACGAAGTTAAAAGTTTTTTAGGGCTAGTACAGTACTATCACAAGTTTGTACCAATGCTAGCAAGCATAGCTTCCCCTATTCATCGGCTGCTCAAAAAAGGTGTGCCATTTCTCTGGTCAGCTGATTGTTCTAGAGCTTTCGCCACTTTGAAAAGGGTACGCACACAAGCGCCCATTTTGGCCTTGCCAGATTTCAGTGAGCCGTTTATAATACAGACTGATGCAAGTGGGCACGGTATCGGTGCCGTGCTAATGCAGAGAATAGACGGTAAGGAAAATGTCATTAGCTACTTGAGCAAAAGCTTATCGGACGCTGAGTCCCGCTGGTCAACAATAGAGAGAGAGGCGTTTGCTCTAATTTGGGCTGTTCGCAAATTCCGCCCTTACATATACGGACAAGCTTTCACTGTTGTTACGGACCATAACCCATTAACGGCGTTTCGTTCACTAAAAAGTCCCTCTCCTAAATTGCAGAGATGGGCTTCAGAACTTCAACAATATGACGGATATGCAACTATAGTTTATCGTCCCGGCAAATCTAATGCGAACTGTGACGCTTTATCGAGGTTACCGATACCGATACCTGAATCCTCTGAACACAACTTTGTGGCGGCAACTGTTGCTGTAGACTTTCCTGAAGAATGGGGTAAGGATATGCTTCTAAACGAACAAAAACGAGACCCGTTTTGTATAACGATTTGGGGCCGCATGCAAGGTGATAGCGTAGTATTACCTAGGGATATTTCAGCTGCTCAATTCACAGTTTACGACGGGCTCTTGCATAGGAAATCGCGCAGAGGTGGTGGAAGGTTAGTTATCCCTGAGAATCTGCAGAGGACTCTACTTGAACAGGCGCATGATAGGAAGGAATCTGGGCATCTTGGTTTCCAGAAAACGTTTGGCCGATTAGTCAAAAAGTATTATTGGCCAAGCATGCACAGAGATGTGCGGAACTGGTGCAGGTCCTGTCCGATTTGCCAGGAATTGAAAGGACCAGTTGGGAGAGGAAAGGCACCACTACAACCAATTCCTGTGGCGGGACCCTTTGACAGAGTAGGAGTAGATATAATAGGGCCGCTACCTCGCACTCGACGGAAAAATCGCTATATTGTTGTGTTTGTCGACTACTTTTCGAAGTGGCCGGAGGCATTCCCGGTAAAAAGCACAGAAACCGAGGTGATAGCGAAACTTTTCATCGAGGAGGTAGTTGCTCGTCACGGCTGCCCCAACGTGCTTCTCTCTGACCAGGGATCATCCTTTACGTCAAGGCTCATGAAAGCTGTAGTTGAAATGTTGCGTTGCAGGAAGGTACAAACCACTGCATATAGGCCCCAGTGTGACGGCCTTGTGGAAAGGTTTAACAGGACTCTAAAAACTATGCTTTCGTCTTATGCAAATAAAAAACGTACAAACTGGGACGAATCCTTGCCTTACGTATGTTTTGCTTTCCGCACATCAGTACAAGCCTCCACAAATTACTCGCCCTTCGAGCTGCTACATGGAAGACCACCGCGCCTGCCTACAGGGCGATATATAGGCCCGGAAGCCAAGATTCGAGAGTCGCAATACTTCAACCGTTTACGCAAAAATCTCTCAAACGTTTATGCCAAAGTGCGCATGAATATAGAGAAAGCTCAGGAGGAGCAAAAGCATTACTACGACAAACATGCCACTCAAGTCGAATTTCTACAGGGAGATAATGTTCTATTAAAGAGATGTCCCAGGAGTCCAAATAAACCCCCATGGGAGTCAGGCTATGTTGTTATGGCGAAAACGTCCGCCGTGAATTATGTGATTCGAAAGAGTAACGGCGGAAAATCCTTTGTAGTTCACAGTGATCGATTGAAATTGAGGCACTTTAGGGACTGAGCACAAGTGCATAATTTTTCTGTATTCATCTAGTATTAATTTATTTTTGACTTTATGTTGTCTCAGTTCACTTTTTTTATTTTCCTTTATAACCGTTCGGTAAAACAACGCAGATTTAACCGAGGTGTTCTGACCTCTTTAGCAAGGTTAAATAAATTTGCATTGTTTTAGGTGAATGGTCAAACTGTTATACCTTTCTTTGGTAAAGATGATCCGTTTTCCAATTTGCACGCTTAAATAAGCTGGTTAAATTAACTCAACTCTTAAATAAACACATAGCAACTTGTGTTGTGCTTAAATAGTCTCCAGCTTGCCTACCTACAATATACAGTACGTATCCAGCAGGTTTTCAACAATACATAGCTTTCGGAATACGTATGTAGTTTTTATTGAATTATGTATCGTAAATATGCAATAAACAGGCCGTAGAAAGGAGCAAAACAGGTATCTGTAAACAAGCAATAACAATAGCCATACAAGTCATACAACCACAACGAGTCTTGACAAAATCGCAGACGTATACATAAAATCAAACATCTTTATAAACTGCAGTATTAAGCTAGTGTGTCTCTCTGCACAACCTAATTTCCAATACAGTTTAAAAGCGAAGAGTGTATATATTTTTGAAAAAATAACAATTAGCCATACAAGTCATACAACCACAACGTGTCTAAACAAATCGTTAAAAAAATTCAACAGCAGGCAAAAGGTTACAGCCAAGATTTGACACAAATATTTTTGTGGCAATATTTAAAACACGTCACACCATTTTCCACCCTTCCAACTACAGCAAAAAATTAGGTATATCACAATACGGGGAGAAAGAATAATCACCTCTCGTCAGTCCAGACCTCTCCTTAACATCCAATCCATCCATCCTCCCGGTGCTGGTCATAGGTAGATTCAGGGCTCCACCCCCTATGCGAGGATCGTGCCTGAGATGACTGTCCGTGAGGGAGGCCTGGAGGACACTGCTGTCCATGGCATGGCGGCCGGGAATGCTGATGTTGTCGATGGGGATCAGCTGGTACTTGGGTCGAATCGTTCGTTTGGTCGGAATCTTCTGAATAGGCTGACGAGGCATCCTCAGTAGCAAAGCAATGAACACGTGAGACAGACACGCATATACTCATACAAAACTCAAACGTTGGATGCAATCTCAATCAGTCAAGATTTATCAAAAATTAAAATTCTGATCTAAAAGCTTTCATTAAAACTGAACATACTCGCAATATTGTTGATTGTTAATTGCTTGTTTAATTGAATTGAATTGAAAGGAACAATACGACGTGAAGCAAGTTACCTTATTTCCAACTCGGTCTGCGACACAACGATTACTCTTAAAATCTCACCTCTCTACAATATCCTTCTCGATAGAATTTGCACAGCAAATTCTTCCGAAAATCACCACCACCTCCGCCTCCTTCCCGTCGATTTCCGCCGCCACCGGCAGACGGGGCGTCGCCAAATCTGGACCACAACGGTCGACGGGTTCGGGACCAGCAACGTCGACGCATGATCCCGAGAGAGGTCCCAGTGGCTCCGAAACGGGACCGCGAAATGTGACGTCCAGACTCGCTCCCGGAGTCACTCCCGGCCCCGCCTGGACCACCGCCCCCCAGACTCCCGCCTTCATCATCACTGTCACGGCGACCCCAGCCACGCGAACCTCCACGCTTGAAGCTTTCAGCTCTGAAAAGGCGACAAACAGAATTCAACGTTGAGAAAGTGGTATCAATAGCCTAACACAGCTGCACATCAGGACATGATTACATGAGATAAAGACAAGCACGGAATCACTAGCCCATCTAATTAAGCGTTTTCGCGTTCGCTAGAGTGACATTATCAAAAACTCAGAAATAAGCTACCAATTGCATTTGCCATGGTTACACTAACATTAAAAGGTAAATTTCAATAATTTCAACATTTTGAATTTGACTACTAACATTTAATTACTTCATTTGCGTTTCCACCCACGAATAAACTACATAATTACTAGTAATTAATTCTAGATTATTTCCACAGATTTTATTTTTATTGTCCAGACCTTGACGATCAGTACGGAGAGAAGCTTTTCTTTCCACCGGAGCCGTCAGCGCCCAGTCCACGCTCGTCAAGGTCCCCAAACTGATTGTGAGGTTGGTTCATGGAGGGGGATCTAGCCGCCGGGACCTCTAGGGGCACCCCCGCCGCCGGGGACACAACCATCGTCATCCTCATCCGACAAATCCCATCCACTTCCGGCGCCGCCGCCTCCCCCCGGAAGCTGTCCCACCGCCGGCTCCTCCTGTGTAGGGCTGTATTGATTCAGCGATTTTATTTTCGATTCGATTCAGTTCAGTTTTACTACTGCTCCGAAATGTACGATTCGATTCAGTTCGATTTACGACTGCTCAAATTTCAAGCGATTCGATGCAGTTCGATTTCGACCATTTTGAGCAAGCAGATTCGATTCAGATTTCCAAATTAATGACTTTTGATTCGATTTGTGATTTTTCTTAAAATTAACTGTATCCAACTAAATACAAGTGCCAAACACTAATCTGCTGGTACACTAACTAGCTAACTAACAGCTAGTGATCTTTCAGTCACTGCTTCTCTTACTCAGCGGCCTATTTCGCTGAATTAAAATGTGAATCAAAATGAATCAAAAATCAAAAATAACGATTCTACCAGAATATTTTTGATTTGATGCAGTTCGATTTTGCTATTAACAGAATTACAGCGATTCGATGCAGTTAGATTTTTTACGCTACCGATTCGATTCGATTCAGTGCATCAAAAATCAAAAGTCGAATCAAAAGGTTTTGACTCGATTCGAATCAAAAATCAAAAACAACAGTACTCCAGTACTGTGGATTTTCTGAAATGGGTCCGTCACGTTTAACTCGCCGTGAAATGTAGAGAGAGTCCGGACTAACAAAAAATTAGTCTCGGACATGTCTCAGACTAATCTGATCAGTCTCGGACATGTCAGAGACTACTTTTTGTCATGACTAATGACCGGACAACGAAAATTCTTAGTCTTAGACACTTCTGAGACTAATTTTGTTTAGTCTCAGACATGTCTGAGACTAATTTTTGTCTGGACAATTCATGAATAACTAGTCCAGACAAAAAATAAAATTCCAGACTAATTTCAATTTAGTCCGGACTAAATTTTAAAGTCGTCCGAACTTGTTGATTTGTCCGAGACATCTTGGGTTTGTCCAGACAAACTTCCAGGAAAACCATGATCAAGCAGTACTGCTTCCAACTTCATGACTTCATACAAATATTTAACCCCAAACCACTCCACTCAAAGATATTCATGACAGCACAATTTTATAGCCCAATTCATGTTTTGCTAGGTTATATAGAAACTTATGCATTATGCAATACTGAGGTCAGATTTAATCTGAACCTACATACCTACCTACCTAGCTACCTAGCAGAGTTTATTAAATAACATCACAGTTCAAAAATACAAAACAAAATCGACAACATCAACAAGAGTTGATTTTCAGTTCATCTGATCATAGTTCAGTTCATCTTTAGGCAATAATGATGGCTCTAAAATGAAAAACTAAAGTTCAATATGCATCGAAAATGACCAGAATTTTCGCTTTTTCATCGAAACTAAGCAAAATTGACAGGTCTATGCAAACAACTTCAATGATTATTTTAACCTTTTATTACTGACTGACATTGACTGCTCTGTATACGTACATGCTACAATCGCATAGGCGGAGCGTGAAAGTCCGCGAATATGAGTTGTTCGGCGAAGTTGTGCTCATATTAATTCGCCCACAACCTAGCCCTTTTCTCTTTTTATACCTAGCCCCCATATTAAGCATTTTCAAGACTAGTCCACTCTTGAGTTTGCAACCTCACCATCACCATATTACTTTTCCATGCTCTAGAGGAGCATTTTTATTACTTGTTCTTCTGTCATTTTAAAGGATCCCTGTCCAGCAATGTGCTAATTGAGAAAAGGAGCTTGAACAATGTCACTGGCAGGGCAGTAAGGTAATTGAATTCCGAACCCCGTCCCCAGCATAGCTGTAACCACTTTTTGTGGGTGGTGCAATGACAAAACTTGTTCACCTCGCCAAGGGTTTTCATTTGATACCAAACAACAGGTTTGTAGATTGTCATTTTTGAAAACGTCCCGCCGGACCCCCGACACACAGGCCCATGGGGGTCAGGGATCACTTCCACCGACCTCGGTAGTACGCATACCCGACCCAGATTTACTGTATATGGGTATCACCAAGAGTGCATAATTGCACTATATATTAGCAGAAGAGTAAGCCACCAGAGGGCTCCTCTTCTTGGCATTGCGTAACGGTGCTCCGACCACAATACGCGAATGTTCCCCCGTTTGGTGGGGGGTCGCCAAGTCAGGCTGAAGTTGGCTGAATTTGATTAGTTGTTGGCGACCCCCCCCCCCCCAAACGGGAACCTCTTTTCTGCTAACCCCCCCCCCCCCCACCAAACGGAGGGGGGTATGCTTTGTAGAAGAGAGCTACCCCCCCACCAAACGGGGGAACATTCGCGCATTGTGGTCGGAGCACCGTTACGCAATGCCAAGAAGAGGAGCCCTCTAGTGGCTTACTCTTCTTCTTACATATAGTGCAATTATGCACTCTTGGTATCACTAAAGCTCGAAAAATGCTATTTTTAATGACTTTTAGGCCATTCTACTGAAAGTGGGACTTAAAATCTTTTCGCCCAAGGAGGTGAAAAATGCAGTTTTGGCTGAATATTTTTGGCTGAGTATCTCCTGAAAGCTACACAGTGAAATTTAAAGTCTTTGTTTGTAACACACAAAAAACGTAAAAAGTAAAAATTCTCAAATTTCTTTCAAAACTATGCCCCCACTTTTGATGAGCCATTGCGACAACTTGGAGCCCCCTCCCCCATAAATTTTGTCCTAAAAATAAGACGCAAACTGTTTCCCCAAAAGTCAAGTAATGAAAAACCGACCCGCTTTTCCAGCCGCTTCTATTCCAACAATCACATTTGGCAGATAGTTGAGCAAACCGAACACACTAAACACATTCATCCCGCCAGTTCACAAAATCTGAAAAAATAAAAAGCATAAAAAACTACTTTCCTAGGTTAAAAAATAATTCACATACGGAGATTTGAACCACCAACATTTCGATTAACAGCCTGCAAGCAGGCATCAAAGTCGAGCCAGATACATCATGATAGTAGGTAGTCGCAAGAGTACATAATACGTTAGAGTATGACAAGTGTCATACGCTATGTATTAAAAGGTTACTAGTCTAGTGTTTGAGGCCGGCCGACGACTTTTGCTTGCCGGCCGGTCGCCGGCTACCGCTACCTGATGCCGGCTGGGTTACAAATCACCAATCAGAAATTTACACAATAGAGCAACTAAGCTTAAAGTAGACTCCAAATCTAGTTTTGCTAATGTTTTATGCTATGCTGTGCTATTTTTCTAAGATAACATCCGAAAGTAAATATCGTAGCAGTTATATATAATAACTGCATTGCAAACTGCTCTAGGCCGGTAGCCGGCCGGCCAGCCTGCCACCGGCCGGCCTACGGGCTCACCGGCCGCCGGCCGGCGATCATCAGGCCGGTGGCCGGCCGGCCTTAAACACTAGTTGCTACATCCTCTGTACGCTATCGGCTTCTCCCCCCTACCATAAATCGACCCCCCCTCACCCCGCTAATGTCTATGTACGGGGTCCAAACGGGGGATCGGGCTCGTGCTTGTATACTTTGTACATGCATGCACGTGTTAATCATACAAGGTTAGACCTCCCACAAATTGGGCCTCCGTCAAGTTTAAACACATAAGTAAAGTTACATTCGCACTGCCGTCCAAATCCAAAAAGACGTAACTACATTTTGACTATTTTTCACAATTACCATTTATGTGAATTGTGCTACAATTTTTCATTAGATCAATCTAAATTTGTGAGCACTGTGTAAAATGATACTATTTGACTGGATTTATCTCTCAGAATATTTATTTTTGTAAATATAGGCAAAATTGGCGCAGTAGTGCAGTTACGTCTTTTGGCACACGTAGTCCTTGGGTACTTCGATTATCTGCAGCTCATGTTGCCGAAGCCATAAAGACGTATGTGCAATGTTAAATTGCAGATAAGTCTTTTTGGCTTTTTCTTAAAATCCCAAAATGCAGATACGTTTTTCTGCCAAGTTTATTACTGCAAACGCAATGTAGATACGACGTTTCAACATAGCTAGTTAGATTCGGCATAAAATTCTGTGTATGAAGTTGGTCATAACTCCATTTTGACCAAAATGTTAGTTACGACTTTTTGGCTTTGGACGGCAGCGCACCGATCCTCTACACAGATAGGGCCGAGAACAAGAGAGGCTTGAGTTATGAGAGGAGAGGTCAGGCGACGTGCAGATGATGTAGCAGGCTTATAATACATAGCGTGCGACGCTTGTTCTAGTGATGTGCGCCGGAGCTCCGCTCCGACGGAGCTCCGGAGCGGAGCTCCGATTTTCGGTGCTCCGGAGCGGGCTTCTGCTCCGGAGCTCCGGGTACCCGGAGCAGCCATTTTCAAGCTTTGAAGACTGTTTGTGTTCATAACTTGGGTAATGAAGCAATATTTGAACACTTTTAGCGATTTCATTCTGTAGTCTCACGAACAGCGCGTAAAAACTGTAATTAATTATATAGCGCCCGTATATATTATTTTTAATTTTTCTATTTTCTTAAGACTGCCGTATGATTCGTTTTCTGGAGACAACTTTTCCAACTTGTCCAGATGATAAAACTGAAAATTTAAATATATATATATATATATATACATCATAGGGGTCGCGGCAGCGACCCCTATAATATGTGTGAAAAGTGGCTGGAGACAGTGTTAAATAAGCTGCGCAAAATCCTGCGCAGATCCTGCGCAGATTTCGTTCGCAAATTGTAGAGCACATCGAGTTTAGTATGTCTGTGAATTTCAGACCCGTATCACTTACCGTTAAAAAGTTGCGCCCCGGACCGGTTATGGCGGCGGTGTTTTTCTTTTCGGTTTCTCCTATTTGATGGTTGTATTGCACATAATGTTGGCCGCTTTCACGTGATCTGCAGCGGTGGGCCAACTTAGAGGGCTATGGGCGGCTCATAGCGAAAAGTGACCATTTTTGTGGTCGTCGCTCAGGTCGAACGTTACGAGCTGGAGATGATTTCTTTTCATATTCAGAAATTACATATATTGAACTAACCAACGGTCCCGGTTGCGTTTCTCTATCACTTCCCTAGCGACCACAGTGGCCCGTCAAAGATGGCAAAAATTCGAAAAATGAAAAATCGAAATTTCTCGCTATCTATTTAACTTTGAAAGCTCAAATCTTTCATACAATACAATCGATTCCCGCAGTCAGTTTTACCGTCAGATCCACCCATCTTGCTGGGCTGGTTCCACTTTGCCGTCGAGAGGGTCAAGTCGGCAACCGCTTCCTGCAGGTCCATAGTAGGCTCTACTACCTGGCCTCTCAAAACTTTGTCTATAGGGGTTTTCTGGTGTGCCCAGCTCATTCCCGGTATCCGTTTTGCCGTCCGACGTGTCTATATTGCTGGGCTGGTTCTACTTTGCCGTCTGGAGGGTCAAGACGGAAACCGCTTCCTGGAGGTCCATAGTAGGCTCTACCTGGCCTCTCAAAACTTTGTCTATAGGGGTTTTCTGGTGTGCCCAGCTCATTCCCGGTATTCATTTTGCCGTCCGACGTACCTATTTTGCTGGGCTGGTTCTACTTTGCCGTTTGAAGGGTCAGTCGGGTGGGAGGGTCAAATGGTCGAAAATAAAGTTTCTCAAAATTGGTCAAATTTGGTATCAAATGAAAGCCCTAAGTGAGCTGAGCAACTTTTGCCATAGAACTGCACACCCAAAGTGGCTGTAGAGTGCTGTGGTGGGGTGGGGGTGGGGACACACACACACATACACACACACACACACACACACACACACACACACACACACACACACACACACACACACACACACACACACACACACACACACACACACACACACACACACACACACACACACACACACACACACACACACACACACACACACACACACACACACACACACACACACACACACACACACACACACACACACACACACACACACACACACACACACACACACACACACACACACACACACACACACACACACACACACACACACACACACACACACACACACACACACACACACACACACACACACACACACACACACACACACACACACACACACACACACACACACACACACACACACACACACACACACACACACACACACACACACACACACACACACACACACACACACACACACACACACACACACACACACACACACACACACACACACACACACACACACACACACACACACACACACACACACACACACACACACACACACACACACACACACACACACACACACACACACACACACACACACACACACACACACACACACACACACACACACACACACACACACACACACACACACTTTTGCACTAGGCGGGAGTTACCGTGCGTTTGTTTTTTCTCGGTTAATAACGCTTTTCGGAAGTGCTTATGTCAGCGCATTCAAATACTACTATTATATGTAGGTAGGCAGGGCCCTCCCATGCAAGCTTTTTTGGTCATTTTGGCACACTGCGAATTTTGGCTCTGTGCCAAGGCCCCAAAGTCCCCAAAGTCGGACTTTTGCTATTTTGGCACTTCGGTTGTGATCGACTTTGTTTTTCACAGGTTAGCAGCTAGATCGGTTTGGTTTGTTTTATTTGAATATTTCGGACTATGCGCGGAATGTAACGAGGGGGTTTTTTAAATTTCGCTCTGGAGCTTTCAGGAGATGGGCCCAAACTTTTCATTGTTTCACCTGTTTTGGCGAAAAGTTTCTAAGTCCCACCTTTACTAGAAATGGCCTAAAAGTCACTAAAAATGGCGTTTTTCGGCCTTGGGGTGGTGCCCATATATAGTAAATCAGGGTCGCTGAAAACGATGAGCGTACTGCCGATACCGCCCGAAGTGACCACTGGTCAGCATGGCTCCCGTGGTTCCTCGCCCAGGGACAAAGTTGGGAAAACTCACTCTAAACAGCGTTTTTCGGGGTTTTGGTCGATGGCAAATATAGTAAATCGACTACGCTCGTTTCAATGGGCATATCGCCGAAACCGACGGAAGTGACCACTGGTCACTACGGTCTATGGGGCCTATTGACCAGTGGTCGAACCGTTAAAACAGCGCTTTTCGGCGTTTTGGTTGGGGGCATTTATAGTAAATCGACTACGCTCGTTAAATGGGCATATTGCCGAAATCGAGGGAAGTGACCAGTGGTCACTACGGTCTATGGGCCTATTGACTAACTTTGATTTTTGACTCAAACCCCGTAAAACAGCTCTTTTCGGCGTGTTGGTTAGGGTCATTTATGACATTAAAGCAGAAGACAACCTTTCTCCAATGGCGCTGGTTCCAGACCCTTTTAATTTTCAAAATTGGCATTATTCAGCGCGTAGTTCTGGCACATCGGTCTGTTGACAAAAAATAAATATTATGGAAAATTGGCCCTTTAGAAAACGCTACTTCGGACTGTGGGGCAAAAACTAGCGCCAATCTACACATTCGAAAGCAGAAGACAACCTTTCTCCAATTGCGCTGGTTCCAGACCTTTTAATTTTCAAAATTGGCATTATTCAGCATGTAGTTCTGGCACATCGGTCTGGTGACAAAAAATAATTATTATGGAAAATTGGCCCTTTAGAAAACGCTACTTCGCCCTGTGGGGCAAGAACTAGCCCCAATCTACACATTCAAAAGAGAAGAGAAAATTTGTCCAATGGCGCGGGTTCCCGACCCTTTAATTTTCAAAATTGGCATTATTCAGCATGTAGTTCTGGCACATCGGTCTGTTGACAAAAAATAAATATTATTAAAAATTGGCCCTTTAGAAAACGCTACTTCGACCTGTGAGGCAAGAACTAGCCCCAATCTACGCATTCAAAAGTAGCCGAACACCTTTGCCCAATGGCGCGGGTTCCAGACCCTTTTAATTTTCAAAATTGGCATTATTCAGCATGTAGTTCTGGTGTAGAATATTTCCTTGATTTTACCCTAAATTATTCAAATGTGGGTACCAACTTTATGAAAAATCAATCTAAATTATACTGCTGTGTACGGTCCAACGCCGTACATAGCTAATTCATTTTCTCTTTCATGTTGAGCGCAAATTCATTCAGTCTGGATTCAAATCTCTTACTAGTCGGTGGGTCTGGCGGATATCGTATTGGCTTTCACTGTATCGGCTTTTGGGATTTTTGGGGTTGGGGGTGGTTACCCCACTTTACTATTTGGTCAAGGTTAGTTTAGGAGTTGTTGTCAAACTTTGTAAATCTAACTAGGTGCTTGCTCATTTTTCTGTATCGTGTTCTTTTGTGACAATTTATTCTAAATTATGAGAATGTCGTTTTGTGGTTGAATTCAGTTGAACTTTGTATTTTCTACTTTGTAAAGTAAATCCGTGTAAATTTAGGGTTGTGCTGTCTTATCTAAGTAGGTTAGCGATTAGGTAGGGAACGATCAGACATATTACACACTCTTACACGAACCTTTAATCTTTACTGGAATTAAATCATTTATTCAGAATTTCTAAATTCGACTAACTGGCGACCGTAACTTTTGAGTAAATATGTCTGATTCTTTCCCCCGACTTACTCGCTACCTTAAGAAATTACGCGACGGCACTGCCCGACTTTTTTCCGAATTACCAACCGGGCAAGCACCCGAAACTTCAGACAGCTTTTTAAACCAACAATTTTTTCAAAAACGTCGGTCTACAAATTTGGGAGGGACGGAGTTGGGGAGTTCAACCTCCCCCCAAATTTCTGGGTGTGCGGGCGTATCCGCACGGTTGTCAGTAGAGGAGGTGGGGGGACAGAATCTCCCCCAAAACTTCCAAAATTTTTCCCAAAATTCCCAGAACCCCCCCCCAGAATTCTAATGACCTCCTCCAAAATTTTGGGGCTGTAGGGGGGTCAGATAATGTTGTGGCTGTGCCTAGGTGTACCTCAGTGGAGGTGTTGGGGGATCAAACCTCCCCCAAAATTCCCAGAATCTCCCCCAAAATCCCATAAATTCCCCCCAAAATTTTCAGAACCCCCCTCAAACTTCTCAGACCCTCCCCCAAACTTCATTAAATTCTCCCCAGAATTTTTTGAATAATCCACCTCATTTTAGTTTGCAGATTCCTCAATCTGCACCCCCCCCCCAAGTTATAATTTCGTCGCCATCCCGAAATTCCGAATTTGATCAATTACAGGGGGAACTCCCCCAACCCCAAAATCAAGATTTTTCTCAACCAGAAAATTCGGAAAATCGGCTCCCCCAAAATTCAGTCCCTTCACCTACAATTTTTCGGGGGGGGGGTCCGCCCTCCTACCCCCCCTCGCACCAGACGTAATTTTACTGCTGGAGAAATTTTGCCCACAGGGAAAACCTCCAGCAGTAATCTTAATTTTTCTGGTGCTTTGCAAAATACTTGGGGGGGACCCACTGAGTTACACCTATCAAATTTGCGTCCCTCCCAATCCACAAGGGCTGTCCCTCCCCAAAAGTTACAGCAGAATTATACACTGAGCCAGCGGGAGACCCGGGTAAAAACGATTGAGGGGCCAGTCTCTGCACCCTCACAAATCACTCCCCAGCCTGTAGAAAATCCCACTATCCCCCAACATTCAGAAAATTCAAATTTTCGAAGTGATTTTGACGATTTTATCTCTCCCCGGTTCGACACTGCAAAGGCAGCTAAAGAAGTAGTTTCGGCCTTGTTGGGCTCGGAGGAAGCCTCCCAGAAATCACCTGTCCCCCCTTCAAATACGTATTCTCAGTCAAGAATACCGCTAAATTCCGCTACAATTCGAAATAACGTGGGTTTTTCTTCTGAACAGGCAGGTGGGGGGGGCGCCCCCCAAAACCATGGGCCTTTCAACCTGCTCAAATTCCAGTTGTGGGTGGCCAACCCCTCCCTTATTCGGGTGATTCCGAAACAGGATCTGTGTATGATTCTGGTAATAGTCAAAATTCGGTGGTTATGGTCCGAACTGGAGGGGACCCCATACCCCCCCTTTCTACGTATCTACCCCAGCCTGTCCATTCCGGGGAAAATTCCCAAAATTTCCAAACTTCGCAAAATTTCCAAAATACGTATGTAAGCGGGTCTACAACTCAAATGCCCCGTTCTTCTCATACTAGTGGGATCGTTTTTCCCCGGGACCAACACGGAAATTTGCTACCAAATCAACAGATTGCCCCTTCCCATGTTCAAATTCAGAAAACCCCAATTTGTCATGGGGGTCCCTCTGCTTCACGTTTGTATCATACTCAGCCTCCTCCCTCTCCACCTTTACAAATCCCCCCTCCTACATCTCAAAATCCACCATTGGCCTCCCCAGAAAGACTGGCCAACCAAAATTTTCTGAAACAAGGGGTTCCATGCTATTACCCCGTCCGCCCGAGGTCTTATGGCCAACATCTGTATGAGGGCATTCAACTTGCAGCCCCAGAACCCCAGATGCAGCAACAATTGCCCCAACTCCGCTATCAGCCCCCAACTTCACAACACCCTGAGGGCGTATCTTATACGTACTCCAGCAAATTTCAACTATGATCGTCTGGAGCAACAAGTTTTTGAAAATCCAGTAATTCGTGAACTGGATAATAATATTTGTGGGAGGGATCCCAACAAAATTTGCCCCCATTGCAAGTCCCTCCACTTTTACCACAGCAGGTCCCTAACAACCCCTACTATATGGCGGAGATGGTAGCCTCGCATGCCTGTGCGGCTGATTATGTCTCAGAAAATCGCCTTGCAGGACCGGCTGAAGTTCCGCGGCAGCAAGAGCAGCGCACACCCGCGCTTTCCCCAAGGGAAGGTAAAGGTGTAGCGTTGGCTCCTGCTGGGGGCGCCCCTTCTTCGGGAGGTTCGCCCTCAGTACAGCAAGATTTTGTCGCGGGGCCTCCTTCGGCGCCTGCCCAGCCGCATCAGGCTTGCGAACAGTCACCACCTCCCCCTCCACCTTCCCAACAAAATTCAAATTCACCTCCTCCCTCAAAATTTTCGGAACCTCCTTCATCTGTGGGTACCCACTCAAATTATTCAGTCAATAATGTGGGTAAAAAACCGGGAATCCCTAAAAGTCCGCGACACCCAACCCCTACTACTATGGAAGCTACCGATATTTCGGTCCCAAAATTTGACACGAGTCTTTTTCGGTATTATTTGGAAGTTTTACGGGATGTCCCCCGGTACGACCCCAAATACGCATATTTCGAGGACTGGTTACCCCAATTTGAGTCGGCAGTGGCAGTTCATGCAGTGCCTCAGGAGCAGTGGGGGCGCCTCCTTTGGAATAAATTAACGGGGAAAGCTCAAATTTTCGCCTCTCGCTGTGGCCCACAGGTCGTGGAGTCCTATTCAGGATTTCTAGAACTGATCAAATCGCAATTTCCAAAACCGCAACTTTCACTGCGGGAGCGGCTCTCGGCTTTCGCACACCGAAAGCAACTTCCCAATGAGTCCGTGCGACACTATATTTCAGAATTGCAAGCGATGGCCCTCGACCTGTGGGACACACAAGAAGAGCGCGAACAAGAATGCGTTCAACAACTTTTTGCGGGGGTTCACGATAAATTTGCTTCTGCTTTAGCTTCCCTTTATTTGCATCAACGTCCAACTATGCAAGACGTGCGCCGTATAATTGATCGGCTGGAATCTCGGGAGGCCCGTCCCATGGAGGGTGATACCCTCTCGTATGACCTGCCAATCTACTATGTCGAAGAGGGGGGCACCGACAAAAAAACCCAGCCCTCAAAAACTACTGACACTCCCTCACAGTCCAACCTTGAAGTCGCGGCTTCCCGTCTAGGTTTTCGGGAAATGAAGGATTGGTTCGAACAACACCTTCAGGAAGCTTTAAGTAAATGGGAGGAGGAAAAACGGAAAAAATTTTCTGCCCCTTGTCGTTACTGCAAAAAGCGGGGCCACCCATCCGAAAAATGTTGGGAACGTTATCCTTCGAAAGCCCCTCCTGATTATAGAAATCGCCCACCCCCAGAAAGGGTTGACCACGTTACGTATTCACAAAACACTTACCCTTCTCAATACCCGGGGCCCGCAACATATCAACAACAGTATTACCCTACAAATTATACCCCTACCCCTTTATTATCTCAATACGTACCCCCACCCCAAAATCCCTCCCCAGTTCAATCTTCTGTTCCCACTCAAAATTTTCAACCTGTACAAAATTTGGGAGTTCAAACTACGTACATTCAGGGGCAAAATCCCCAACCAGCGGCGGCTACGACTTCTGTGACGCCTACTCCGGCGCCATTCCAGCGCACTGTCTCTCCACAGAATGCTGGAGTGCCGAATTTGTCTCAAACTTTTGTGCGCGCTTCGGATTCGGGAGTTGTGGGAAATCCTACACCTTCCTTGGGCGGGAAGCCCCCACTACCGTCTCAAGGTATGACTTTACAACAGGCAAATCAAATGTTTGAGCAATTCAATATTTCAGTGGTCTCCGCTCGTGCGCTCAGCAAGGCCTCAAAAGGGGAGGAACCTGCCCCCACTACCCCGTCCACCTCGGAAACAGTAAATACTTTGGACTCACAACATTTGGATCTAACTATGTCCCAAGAACAGCTGTGCAATGTTTTTTCTAAAATGGTCCACAATTTTAATAATCTACATTCTATTCAACGTGAAACTTTTAATTTTATGCAACAATATTATGATGTTCTTTTCCAACAAATTCGGGACGTGGCTTTTCTTTTAACACGTACCTGCCCTGATCACCCAGAATTCGAATCTATTATGTCTCTTGAACAACACCCTTCCCCTTCGTGGACAGCGGGTTTTTCTCCGGTTTTGGGAGGGGCGCCCCCCACTCCCTCAGCTGAGCGCCGGGCCCAGACGGCCTCGGTGGCTACAGAAACGGAAGAAACTTCTACATCCACTTTAGTTCAGCAGGAGGAAAAACCTCTGTTGGGCCATTTGACTTCAATTGCAGTAACTCCTGGGGGCCCCTCTGACCTGGAATCCGAACAGGTCCTAGCCGCCGCTGATAATATGCCAGCTTTAGTGGTCACGTCTGGCACTACAAAAATTTTGGCAATAATTGATTCGGGGGCTTCAATTTCAATTATCAGTCCCCGGACAGTGCAACGAATTTTGGCGGGTGGGGTTGATGTCCGGTTTGACCGTCCAGATCCAATTACGGCAGTAACTTCTAGTAACGCCCCCCTCGAAATTTCTGCAAAAGTTTTTGTAATTTTTTCTATTGGCTGTAAAGAATACGGCTGGTCTTTTCACATGGCCCCACAATTTTATCGGGATATGCTAATCGGTACAGATTTTATGAAAACTTTCCATTGGGATTTATTATTTTCTACAAACGAAGTTAATATGCAAGGCTTTCGCGTACCTTTACTTTCGTCAACTGAAATTCGGTCTGAATTTTTGGCAAATTGGTGCGATGAGGCACCCGCGGTCATGGCCGTTGATGTTTCTGTACCCCCCTCCTCGGAGGTATGGGCTCCCGCTCGTATCTCCTCCACTGTCCGGGGTCCCTTGTGTTTTTTCAACCCTATGGAGTCTCTTATGGCTGATTACAAAATTTTACCTTATGCGGGAGTGGTTCAAATTTTAGAAAATTTTTTCGAATTTCTTATGGTTAATCCTACTTCAACAACTGTTCAGGTTCCTCGGTCGACTGTCATTGGTTCAGTCGCCCCTGTGCAGGATTACTCGGCCCAAACACCTTGTCCAGGGGCAAATTCTATTTTTACACCGGTACAAATTCATTTAGAAGAATTCTCTCGGGATCTAATTTATGCAGTTGACACATGCATGGGCACGCCTCCCTTTCGAGAAGGGTCGCCTTTTGATCCATATTTGAAACAATCACTGCAAGATGATATTGAAATTGTTCTTCACTGCCCAGAAGAAGGCATGGACGCAGACATTTTTTCGAAAGAGGGGGTAGGCCACCCCCTCGAACAAGAACAAGAACAAGAACACCTTGAAGTCATAAAAGAAAACACGAGTTTAGCAAAAGCTTTAGCTGCTCCCCCTGAGCCACCAAAATTTTCGAAAGAGGGGGTAGCCACCCCCTCATCACCTGAAATTGGCCATTTAACTCCATGTTTAATTCCTTCTGATCAATTGTCTCCTTTACCAGAAAATTTGAAACGCCCCCTACCTTTGATATCTGTGGGTTTTTCTGACATGGTGCAATATTGGGTCGAGTTGCCCTGCCGAGGTCAGGTGGAACCTGCTGTCACTGAGGACTGTCTGGACCCTGGTCTAGACGGCCCTCTTGACGGACCTCCCGGTGCGGTATCCCCACAGGGAAGCCAAACTGGGAGGAACGATCTTCCACCTGCCCTCTCCGAGGACCTGGCAATAGACGAAGAACTTGAACCTCCCGTTCAAGGATCTTGGGTACCAATCAAATTTTCTAGATCTTTTCATCCAGGTGAAATTGGATATACGTATTTAAACAGAGACCAACTTTTGGAAAAGCGCATCACGCCTGATTCGGAGTCCGCAACGGTGGATTCCCCAAATGGGAATGCCACGCAACAAAAACTGGTTGAATTAGTCAATTCACCAGCGTTTGCGGACGCCGAAAAACGTGCTCTCTTGAACCAAAAAATTCAATTTCTAGATTGTTGTTTAACTCGTCGAAATCGGCGCCGCCTGCGTCTCATGATTTTAAATTTTCCAGATATCTGGGATGCAGCTGGAGGTTGTGGAAAAACAGATATAGACTATCACTATATTGAAATTGAGCCGGGAAAACGCCCAATAAAAGCACGGGCCTATAAAGTCAACCCTGCTCAAAAACAAATTATTGATGCCAAATTGGCAGCATGGCTTGAACAAGGACTCATACAGCCCTCTAGAAGTCCCTGGGCCTCCCCAATTATTTTAGTCGCAAAGAAAGACGGGGACTGGCGTCTTTGTGTTGATTATCGGAAATTAAATGCTATTACTAAAAAAGACTGTTACCCTATTCCCTATATCCATGGGCTTTTTGAATCAATTTTGGGTCATTCAATTTTTTCTAAATTAGATTTAGCTTCGGGTTTTCATCAAATCCCAATTTATCCCCCCGATTGCGAAAAAACCGCTTTTATAACCCATTCAGGGCTGTATGAATTCAAGGTCATGCCTTTTGGCCTTTGCAATGCTCCCTCAACCTTCCAGCGCATCATAGACCGGATAATGGAAGGCTTTACAGTTTATATTGATGATGTTTTAATCACTAGTTCTACTGAAATTGATCATTTAGATAAACTTTTAGAAGTCTTTTTACGTTGTTCAAGAGAGCGCGTTATTCTCAAACTTTCTAAATGTGAATTTGCTAAATCTCAAATGCCCTTTTTGGGACACGTACTCTCCGCCTCTGGGATTTCCACCGATCCGGAAAAAATTCGGGTCGTCAAAGATTTTCCTGTTCCTCAGAATGTTAAAGATATTCAAAGTTTTCTTGGTCTTGCGGGTTATTATAGACGTTTTGTTCCAAATTTTTCCAAAATTGCCCACCCTTTGAATTCTTTACTTAAAAAAGACGCTGAATTTGTCTGGAGTAGTGCGTGTCAGTTGGCATTTGAAACTTTAAAAGAAAAACTTATCACTGCTCCGGTGCTAGTATATCCAGATTTTTCTAAACGGTTCACTTTAGCCACGGATGCCAGTTTCCAGGGCATTGCAGCCGTGCTCCAACAAACGGATGATCAAGGTAAATTTCATCCGGTTGCATATGCCGCCAGGGCGCTGAATACTGCTGAAAAGAACTACCACGTCACCGAATTGGAGGCGTTGGCTATATTTTTCGGAATCTCTTATTTTCAACATTATTTGATTCTTTACGAATTTGATGTAATTACCGATCACAAAGCTCTAGAATACATGTTGGGTGACCAAGTGGTCCCTAAAACTGCTTTGGGCCGCATTGCCCGTTGGCGGGCATTTTTGCGATCTTTTCGATTCCGTGTCATTCAGCGCCCTGGCATCACAAATGGGGCTCCAGACGCCTTATCTCGTAATCCTCCTCTAGAGGCCGGCTCTTTTGCTGACCATCCTAAAATTCCTGAATTTTTGTTTGCAATTATGAATTTAGAGGAGGAATACGAAGGGCCGGAGGACCCACTGGCATCCGAGGCTGGTATTGAAATTTGGAAACAAGCTTTACAATCTGATCCTTTTACAGCTAATATGATGAATTTTCTTCAAAACAAAGTTCTCCCTCAAAATCCGGTTGAAGCTTATAATATACGTAAAACTTCTTCTGATTATTATGTCGAAAATGATATACTACGCCGGAAATTAAAATTTAGACGTCGTGATGCGCTTAAACTTATTGTGGTACCCAAAGACTGTAGAAAATACGTATTTGACGAATGCCATAATACTCTATTTGGTGGTTGTCATAACGGGAGGGACCGAACTCAAGGCATGATTGCCAACAAATATTTCTGGGAAACTTTAACACAAGATGTAAATAAATTTATTGATGCTTGTCAAGTGTGTGCAGCCTGTAATCCCGGGCCTAAAAAACCACAGGCTTGGATGCGTTTTTTCACACCGGTGGAGGCTCCTTTTGAGCGACTTTCAATGGATGTTATGCATGCCCCTACTACCCCTTCAGGAAATTCTAAAGTTTTGGTTGTTGTCGATTTTCTAACTCGTTGGGGGTGGGCTTTTCCTATGCAAAACGAACAAACTCATACTATTGCCAAAAATTTTGCTGAAAACATTTTTGCAGTTCATGGGGCCCCTAGAGAAATTCTCACTGATCGGGGTGCCCCCTTTTGTTCATCTCTTATGGAAGAATTGTGTAAACTCATGGGTACTAAAAAAGTACGAACTACCGCCTACCACCCCCAAACTAACGGGGCATGCGAACGCTTAAACGGTACCCTAAAAGGTTTGCTACGAAAAGCTCTTCTAGGTTTTGCTAGACAATGGGACGAATTAATCCCATGGGTTTTGTTTGTTTACCGTTCAACCCCGCATTCCTCCACCGGAGAATCGCCTTATTATCTTTTATTCGGACGGGATCCCAGGCTGTACTCCCAAAATTTTCTCACTCAAACTGATCCTCTTACTCAAAATTTTACACCGTCATACGTACAAGATTTACGTGAAAAATTACAATATTCTCGACAAGTTTTGAAAGAATATACGCGTGAAATTCTTGAAAAACGCAAAAGTACGTATGACGCAAAAACGAAAGTTATTGAATATAAAGAAGAAATGTTGGTCTGGAAAGATGTTTCCCAAGCAAATATTCCAAAAGGTGCCAGTAGAAAATACCTCCCTATGTTTGAAGGCCCCTTTCGAGTTGTAAAAGTTGTTTCCCCCACAAATGTAGAAATTTTGTCCCTAAATCGTGTTGATGCTACCCCGGAATTGATTCATGTAAACCGGTTAAAACCTTTTCAGGTATAATTTTTGTCGGGGCCCGTTAATTTAGTAAAATTTTATTTATAAAACTCTTTCAATATGATTCTCTTCTTTTCTTTAAAAAGTTTTTGAATACTCTCACTAGAATAAATTTTAGAAATTCTAAATTCCTTGACCTCATCTTTATAAAAAAGGGTAAAAAAGTACCCTTAGAAAGTTTTCGTGTTACCCTGTACTATTGCCTATTATTTTATATTTTAATCTCAATAATTTTACTTCTCTCTTTCCCATTTATTTTTTCTAACCATTTACACTTTTTAAACTATTTACACATTTTAACTCCATTTTATATTGCACCTTTGTTTTGTCTGTATTACTGTTGTGCTATGTTAATTTCCTTGTTTAGTACGCGTTTTCCTCCTTGTTTCCTTTGCCTTTTGACTCCGCCATTGGAGATTCGGATTCACAGCTGCCTTGTTGCAATTTCACACCACACTTGCAATAATTTCACTTTCACTTCTGATTTATTTTAAGGTACAAGTCTTTTTCACCACAGATCCAATTGCTTCCAAGTAGTAACCGGTGGCGGTGTGTTCATCTTATGGAGTGAAGACGATCGTGGGATCTCAAACGGACCTACCCTAAGTTTTTAAATACTTTTGGTAAGAATTTTTGAATTGTTTCTATGCTTGGTTTGGACGCTACGGGTTGGCTGCAGATGGCCCAGGCGTCTTTGTACCTGGCATACGTAAAGTTTGATTGTACACTACACGTTTCATTTTTGTGAGCAGTATTTTGCAAATGTGCGACGAATTTGAAAACAAATTTTCAATTTTGAATTCAATTCAGGTATATATATACTTTTCCGTAAAAAGGTCATTTTCACGTTTTTATTTCGCAAAAATGTTCCCTTGGGCTGGCCATGGCGCCTAGGCCGGTCCAGGACATAATTAATTTTCAATCAAATTGAAAGGGAGGAATTTGCATGGTAATCCAACAGTTGAATGCTGTGTGGGAACACTTAGATATTTTTGTTAGCAATTCTTTGTCGTGCAAAAAGGTTTAAAATTCTGTGCCGAGGTCGGCACAGTTAAAAATGAAATTGGACTGTGGTGCCCACAAGTTTGTGTGCAGGAAACCCTATCCATTCCATTTCCAAAAATGTAATGTGAACAATTTTGATCCAGTAAATCTTGATCTAGGCCGTTTGTCATTTTTCCTTGGCATTCTGTTCACCCGGTTTTACTGTGCCGACCTCGGCACAAATTCAAGATTCACTCTGTTCACCGGTCTCTCAGGCACGTGCTGCAATTAGGCATGTTGTGTTTGTTCGTACACTTGTATTAACGTTGTTTTAATCATTTTATGACTAATTATTTTTGTTTTATGTTTTAGGTTCTTATTCCCTCGGGTCCCCGGTACCGGTCAACCCATGGATTTGTGGTATATGTTTTCTGTTTTGTATTGCTTGAACGGTGGTGTTTGAAAAATTTTCTGTTTTGTTTTCTAAAAACTTTTGGTAATTTAAAAATATTTTTGCTTGCCTGGGAGGAAATTATGTTTTCTAATAAAGATTATGACGCATCGGTTGGAGGGAAAATGTTTTGTAATTTTTGTTTCTAATCAATTTTGTTGTTGGCTGTGATGCCTCTTTTTCCTTTTAGTACTCTAAAACAAGAATTAATTTAATTAATTTCAAAGCAGCTTTCCTACAGTTCTTCTTTTTCATGCCATTCCATAAGCTCTGGATAAAAGTAAAATTTCTTGAAAAGCTCATTTTATTAAAAGGGTACTTGCATGTTTACGTTTTTCACTTTTTATTTCTTTGTAGCACACTTAACAGCTTGCATACATATTTCTTGAACAAAATTTCATTGTAACTCTTTCTGATCAAATTATCTTTCTTCCTGATTTAATGGATCAAAATCATTGTCTTTCTCTATTGGATGCAAAATGCAATCTTGATTCTTCTCATTCACTTGAATTGCAATTTTAAATACTTTTCAGGGTGAAATATACTTGTTTGAACTTATTATTTTATTTCGTTGGTTGTCTCATATTTGTATTTTATCATATTAATTTTTAACCGTATAGGCAATAGTACTGGGGTATTCTTAACACCGTGCCGTACCTCGGCGGGTCCGTGGCTGCTCGTCGCCTGCGCTATCCCCATAGGGAAGGTAACGGTGGGCGGTCAGCCCCGGACCGGCAATTTTGACTCTTGAGAATTATTTTCCGTTTTCAATGATTTGGCGTCTCCTACGGTGCCTGCGTTTTCCCCATAGGGAAGATAACGGTTCCGTCGGTTTCTGCCTACACTCTCTAAATTAATCGGGCCTCATATATATGTACTGTGGGCTTTTGCCCAAATATTTTTGTTGTTACTGTTAGGCATCATGCCTATATGCTTAGCCATCTATATACATGCCATATATTATTCCATTTTTGTTTGTTTCTCTGTATTATGTTAACCGCTCCCCTTCCCTCCCCCCCTGTCCCCGTTGACGGCGAGTGTTCCCCTGCTATACTGCTTGTTTGTCTGTGATTGTAATGTCCCCTTATGTGCTACGGGTTGGCCCCGAGTGATTCCATCTGGTGATAAGGATGGGCCTGGTTCGGTGTTTTGGAAGGCTGGCGGTGATGGCTTTGGTCTGGATTGAGCGGGCGCTTGATGCCGTGGGGCATCCGCCCAGTGGCCCGGAGGTTTGGTCCGGTGAGGTGATATGGTATGGGATCTTTCCCAAGGTGCTTGGATTTTGAAATCTCTCCCGCAGCCTGGAGCTATCTAAGATTGTTTTGAACTTTATTAAGTCAAATGTTGTGATGTATGTGATAACCCGGTTGTGTGTCCCCTCACCTCGTCCGTCCCCCCTCCCCCTTTCCCCTTCTTTACTAATTTTTCTTCTACTGTCTATACTTTCTATGCTCTCTACAGATTTAGCATTAACCGTGGTTGGGTGGGGTCTATATTTGGTCATTGTTGTGGGTTTCTTCTCCTGATTTCAAATTTTCTATAAACTTTAATTTAAATCCTATTCTTCTATTTTTCATATTTCTGAGATATTCTTTTCTCATGGGTTCCCTCTAGCTCAGTTTAGCTGTTCTATATGTATGCTGTATTTTATTCTATTTTTGCTTAATCTTTTCGGGTCTTGTTTCTCTTAACATGGTGTTTGCTTCACTTTTCTTTACAAAATAGTCACGGGTTTACTTTAATTCAAAATTTTTTCTACTTATACTGCCATTATTTTGCCTTAATTTTGCCATGTCTACCTTTGCGCAGCTATGCCATTTTTGCTTTATTTTGTGTGCTTTATAACCTCATGGCATTTATTAAAGATTCTATATATTTTTGTTTGTTGGGGCAGGCAGGTGCTCAGGAGAGACCGTCCTTTGAGTTTGAAATACTCTTCTTTCTGATTATTTCGCTCTTCTGGAGCATTTGAAATTTGAGTCTCTCCTTGAGTCTCGCTGCCTTCCCCCTGAGATCTGATATCATATATTTGAATTTCTATGTATATTTCTATATTTCTATATTTAAAAATTTTCTATTCTATTTTTCGAGCGCTTTTGTTGGCACTCGCTTTTGTTTATATCATTTCTATACATTATATTATAAATTTATATCTTCGGATTATTTCCTGTTTTGTTATGTGCGCTCTAGTCGCGGCTGAAGGGCTCTGTCCCAATATTCTTTGTATTTATGTGTCGGCAAAGTCCGTTATATGTTGAATGTACCCCCGGTATGTTCCGGCGTAGTTTTACCCGTGTCTCGGCAAAACCCGAAAATGTGAAAAACATGGGGTCGAGTGATTCCCGGTATCCAAAGTGAACCGAGGAAATATTTTAGCAATTTTTCCCATTTTTCTAAAACGCATTTTACCTCTACTAGTAGCTAAGGTACGTAGGCTAACTCAAATTTTATTACTAACCTATGTGCCTGGAGGCCGCGGCGAGGGCGCGCGTTTCAAAAGAGGGGGTAATCTGTAGAATATTTCCTTGATTTTACCTTAAATTATTCAAAAGTGAGTGCTAACTTCATTTAAAATTCAATCTAAATCTGACTGCTGTGTACGGTCCAAGGCCGTACATAGCTAATATATCTTCGTCGCCATTTTGATTACGATTTCAATCATTCTGGTTTCAAATTTTGTGCAGTCCGGCGGTTTGGGCGCCACTTTTCTGATTACGGTTTCTCGGCTTACTCTGGTCTACGGTTGGGGGTTTATTTTTGGGGGTCACACCCACATTCCTATTCGGAACTTGTGTACGGTTTGTTTAGGAGTTGTTGTCAAACTTTGTAATTCCAACTTGGTGCTTGCCCGATTTTTCTGTATGTGTTCAAGTTTAGTGATGTAAAATTATGTCAAATTCTGAAATTGTCTGTTTTGTGGTTGAATTCAGTTGAAACTAATTGTATTTTCTACTTTGTAAAGATACGAATCAGTAGGTAGAATTTAGGATCATGTGCTGTCTACAATTAGTGGACGGGACAAAAAAGAAATATTAAGAAAATAGGACCTTTATTAGCTATTCGGCCTGTGAGGCAAGAACTAGACCCAAATCTACACATTCTATGAGCAGAAGAACCCATCCAATCTTTAACCTTGTCAAATGGCGTGGGTTCCAAATCCTTTTAATTTTCAAAATTGGCATTATTCTGCACTAGTTCTGGACATGAAAAGGAAAATTGGCTAGTTCTGGCACATCGGTCTGTTGACAAAAAATAAATATTATGGAAAATTGGCCCTTTAGAAAACGCTACTTCGGCCTGTGAGGCAAGAACTAGACCCAATCTACACATTCGAAAGCAGAAGAGAACCTTTGTCAAATGGCGCGGGTTCCAGACCCTTTTAATTTTCAAAATTGGCATTATTCTGCACATAGTTCTGGCACATCGGTCTGTTGACAAAAAATAAATATTATGGAAAATTGGCCCTTTAGAAAACGCTACTTCGGCCTGTGAGGCAAGAACTAGACCCAATCTACACATTCGAAAGCAGAAGAGAACCTTTGTCAAATGGCGCGGGTTCCAGACCCTTTCAATTTTCAAAATTGGCATTATTCTGCACATAGTTCTGGCACATCGGTCTGTTGACAAAAAATAAATATTATGGAAAATTGGCCCTTTAGAAAACGCTACTTCGGCCTGTGAGGCAAGAACTAGACCCAATCTACACATTCGAAAGCAGAAGAGAACCTTTGTCAAATGGCGCGGGTTCCAGACCCTTTCAATTTTCAAAATTGGCATTATTCTGCACATAGTTCTGGCACATCGGTCTGTTGACAAAAAATAAATATTATGGAAAATTGGCCCTTTAGAAAACGCTACTTCGGCCTGTGAGGCAAGAACTAGACCCAATCTACACATTCGAAAGCAGAAGAGAACCTTTGTCAAATGGCGCGGGTTCCAGACCCTTTCAATTTTCAAAATTGGCATTATTCTGCACATAGTTCTGGCACATCGGTCTGTTGACAAAAAATAAATATTATGGAAAATTGGCCCTTTAGAAAACGCTACTTCGGCCTGTGAGGCAAGAACTAGACCCAATCTACACATTCGAAAGCAGAAGAGAACCTTTGTCAAATGGCGCGGGTTCCAGACCCTTTCAATTTTCAAAATTGGCATTATTCTGCACATAGTTCTGGCACATCGGTCTGTTGACAAAAAATAAATATTATGGAAAATTGGCCCTTTAGAAAACGCTACTTCGGCCTGTGAGGCAAGAACTAGACCCAATCTACACATTCGAAAGCAGAAGAGAACCTTTGTCAAATGGCGCGGGTTCCAGACCCTTTCAATTTTCAAAATTGGCATTATTCTGCACATAGTTCTGGCACATCGGTCTGTTGACAAAAAATAAATATTATGGAAAATTGGCCCTTTAGAAAACGCTACTTCGGCCTGTGAGGCAAGAACTAGACCCAATCTACACATTCGAAAGCAGAAGAGAACCTTTGTCAAATGGCGCGGGTTCCAGACCCTTTCAATTTTCAAAATTGGCATTATTCTGCACATAGTTCTGGCACATCGGTCTGTTGACAAAAAATAAATATTATGGAAAATTGGCCCTTTAGAAAACGCTACTTCGGCCTGTGAGGCAAGAACTAGACCCAATCTACACATTCGAAAGCAGAAGAGAACCTTTGTCAAATGGCGCGGGTTCCAGACCCTTTCAATTTTCAAAATTGGCATTATTCTGCACATAGTTCTGGCACATCGGTCTGTTGACAAAAAATAAATATTATGGAAAATTGGCCCTTTAGAAAACGCTACTTCGGCCTGTGAGGCAAGAACTAGACCCAATCTACACATTCGAAAGCAGAAGAGAACCTTTGTCAAATGGCGCGGGTTCCAGACCCTTTCAATTTTCAAAATTGGCATTATTCTGCACATAGTTCTGGCACATCGGTCTGTTGACAAAAAATAAATATTATGGAAAATTGGCCCTTTAGAAAACGCTACTTCGGCCTGTGAGGCAAGAACTAGACCCAATCTACACATTCGAAAGCAGAAGAGAACCTTTGTCAAATGGCGCGGGTTCCAGACCCTTTCAATTTTCAAAATTGGCATTATTCTGCACATAGTTCTGGCACATCGGTCTGTTGACAAAAAATAAATATTATGGAAAATTGGCCCTTTAGAAAACGCTACTTCGGCCTGTGAGGCAAGAACTAGACCCAATCTACACATTCGAAAGCAGAAGAGAACCTTTGTCAAATGGCGCGGGTTCCAGACCCTTTCAATTTTCAAAATTGGCATTATTCTGCACATAGTTCTGGCACATCGGTCTGTTGACAAAAAATAAATATTATGGAAAATTGGCCCTTTAGAAAACGCTACTTCGGCCTGTGAGGCAAGAACTAGACCCAATCTACACATTCGAAAGCAGAAGAGAACCTTTGTCAAATGGCGCGGGTTCCAGACCCTTTCAATTTTCAAAATTGGCATTATTCTGCACATAGTTCTGGCACATCGGTCTGTTGACAAAAAATAAATATTATGGAAAATTGGCCCTTTAGAAAACGCTACTTCGGCCTGTGAGGCAAGAACTAGACCCAATCTACACATTCGAAAGCAGAAGAGAACCTTTGTCAAATGGCGCGGGTTCCAGACCCTTTCAATTTTCAAAATTGGCATTATTCTGCACATAGTTCTGGCACATCGGTCTGTTGACAAAAAATAAATATTATGGAAAATTGGCCCTTTAGAAAACGCTACTTCGGCCTGTGAGGCAAGAACTAGACCCAATCTACACATTCGAAAGCAGAAGAGAACCTTTGTCAAATGGCGCGGGTTCCAGACCCTTTTAATTTTCAAAATT